>LS506421.1:292891-312668 GCA_900490845.1 Pristionchus japonicus | reverse complement strand
ATAGCGAACAAAGCAGCTAATAGTTTAACACCTAATAGCTAACCAAGCAGCCGATAGCTTAAGATCTAACTGCGAGCTAATCAGCTAATAGTTTAGGAGCTATTAGCGAACCAAGCAGCCGATAGTTTAAGATCTATTAGCGAACCAAGAAGCAGCAGCAAGTTTAAGGCCTAATTGCGAGCTTATCAGCTAATAGTTTAGGAGCTATTAGCGAACCAAGCAGCCGATAGTTTAAGATCTATTAGCGAGCTAATCAGTTGATACTTCAGGAGCAAATAGCGAACAAACACTCTTACATTTCAAGAGAGAACAGTGTATCAACCAGCTGGAAGATCGAGAGCTGTTGGCGAACTAACCAAAATGTATCCGGATACATGGAGAGACACACCTTTTCAACCGCACATCAGCTAACAACGTATACCCATGTAACCGGATACACGAAATTAGGCGCCGATTTCCCTTCCTCCTGTCGAAAATCATTCACAAGAACATTCCAAGTCGAATTTCAACACGAAATGCATATGAAAACCCAGCAAAGCATTCCCTTGCACCAAAATCAGTGGAAAACAAGGTTGAAGAATCAGTTCGCGAGTGAAAATTTCGACCGAAACGCAAGGGAAACCACATTCCGAGCCAAAAGGGAGAACGAAAACCCAGCAAAACATTCCCTTACACCAAAATCAGTGGAAAACAAGGTTGAAGAATCAGTGCGCCAGTGAAAATTTCGACCGAAACGCAAGTGAATCCTCTTTCGAGCCAAAAAGAATGAAAACCCGCCAAAACATTCCCTTTTCACGGAAATCAATGAAAATCAGTGGAAATCAATGGAAAGCAGGCAACAAACACTCACCGAAGAACTGCACGCACTATCCGTCCTTTCGTGGCTGGTAGGCAAATACACCCGAAGTTTGGCTCATTTGGCCGCCATCAAACCGATTGTCGACATCGCGAGATGCACGTTGAGACGAAGCAACTCGCTGCTGAAAGTAGATCGATTAGTGACCACTTCCGACGGGCAAACTCACTTTCACTTGTGATGGTGAAATTGCGGCGTCGGAGCAGCCTCGCATCGGTTGACGACGGCAAACCGAAACTGAAATGAATTTGATGAAAAAGGAAATAAAAAAACAATATTAGAAACAACAACAATAATAATAAAATCAATAATCAGAATAATAACAAAAATCGAAAAGAAAAGTGAAAAAAGTGAAAAAGGAAAAATGAAAATGTAGGCCCAAAATTTTGGGAATGGCTCGCCACCTGCACATCACTCTTGGTGTTCCCACGCGGAAAGCTGGGTACGGTAGGCTGCCAGGTCAGTGGTGGTGTGCGCTCCCTCTCTCGCTAAGAGCGACGGCAGAGAGGAGCTGCCAGAACACACGCTTGGTCAAGTGGTTAGCAGGTCGGTGCTCCCAACGGGTGCCCGTGGGTTCGACTCCCACCAGCGGCGGATGTCTTTTGCCGGCCTTGCCTGACTTTCCCCTTGGCTTCCCGATGTCAAAATGTCAAAATGTCAAACTTTCCCCTCGGTAGGAAACTTTCAGATAGTATATAGAAAGGAATGAATTCCGATCAGCTCAAGCTGAAGAGAGGGGGGAGAGTGAAGCAGTTGGTAGTGTAATGAGAAGTAGCATGCGATCGAGAAGGAGACCATAAACGACATAACATGAAGCCGTGCAAGATCATTTCTAGAATTTCCTAGAGGGCGATGATAAATTCGGTTGCATGTGACGAAAGGGGAGCCATCAGAGCACTAAGGGAGAGAACGAGGAGGAAGCGTACTAATCGGAGGAGGGAGAAGCGTTGGAGGTTGGGGGTGTGATGGGTTGAAGCGAGCGAGAGAGGAGAACAACATCTGTCTGTGACTCATCGAACTTCTTCCCGCAAAGAGAGAAGGAAGTCATTGAATTACGTGGTTCTTCCGACCATTTGGTCGGCATTCTGTTAAATACCCCCCATGTCTTTCATCCTGCCATATTATTGATGTGAGAAATCCACACTCGTCCGAGTTAGTGATTTATTTCTTGAGAAACAACAACGCAATGAAGAAGTTTGGAGCTGAGTCCTCGGAAAGTTGGAGTAGCTCCTTCATTTGTCTGCGTGTATGTGTTGATGAGGAGCACATTGGCATAGTGATTCCATGAGGATCGTGAAGACTGACGAGATGACACCAGCCAGCTGCAAAACCGTTCATTACAATTTATTGAGGCGCTGTTAAGTGAAATAGTAATTACTATTTATCTTTGCCCTAGGGACGACGAGATGTTCATTTGGTGGAAAGTAGGAAGAGGGAAATTCGTTAAAGAAGAATATCCAACTCACGAAGGACTTGATTGCCTTGAGCACTTCCTATCTCTGCAGACACACATCTTTTTATGCTCGCCTTGTCCACTTGAGCAGTCGAGTTCAGCAACTGTAATCAGGTCTTTATTGTTAGGGTCTATCATCGACTACTCTAATTCCCAGGTAAGATTCTCAGGGAAGAGATAGGGGAGGCAACAAGTGATGAATAGCCGATCAAACTCACGAGAATGGCAGAATCTGTTGTGGATGCTGATGTCACGCTTCATGATAGCACGACGACACGAGTGAATTTAGATCACTGTAAGCAGATCAATTGTTGAAGATACGATAAGCAAAACGAAGAGACGAACGGAGAGAAGGAAATAGACCGAGGGAGAGAAATATTCATATAAGAAGAAGATCAAGCATAATCACTTGTTTAGGTTGAATCAAAACTGTGGAAGAGACAAGAAGATGAAAGAGGGAAGAGAGGAGAGGAAGCAGAGGAGTGAGAAGAGGTGTGGGAGCAGATGTGTAAGAAATGAAAAAAAGCAGATGCGAAGAAGATTGGATGACTGCATACATCAGAAAGAGAATTGGAATAGACAAAGAGAGTTTTAACATCAATGAGAACAGTCCCAGTAGGGCGAAGTTCCGATCATATCCATCACAGAGAGTAGAACAATACGGAATGCCCCCGATCTGAATCGGCGGGAAAATAGATGAAAAGAGGTGAAGAGCCCGCTCAGAGGAGGGAAAGCAGGGCGGCGCTGTATTGCAGAGGAAGAGGGGATTCGTGTGAGGGAGGAGAACAACACATGTGGACTCAGCTAAGCTCGTCACCCTTCGAATTACTCACAAACGAGACGAATAAATTGACAGTAATGATTTATCAACAACACAATCATCAATATCAGGACAATCTTGGTGAAGAGGATGTTGTGGTGGCATTTCTTGCTCTCAATCGCATCATGTACATCGCCATCTTGAGGTGTCATTCGGTGCTCTTCTTCGTCCATTCCGGTCTCTCTCATTGCAGAGTGGTGGCTGGTACACTGAAAGAGTGATGACTTCATTTCGGTACAGAAATCACTTGTTTGAATCCTAATTACCACTAAATCACGTGCACAAACCTACTCGTGGGTAGAAACTGTACCGAAGGCGATATAATTAACACTTACTCGTTTCATCGGCAATGACGGAGGGATTGAAGACGGCCAGTGAGATGAGGGAAATGAAGAATCATTTTGCTTGAGCGATTCGAGCTGGATGAGCTGAAAACGTCATAGATTAGCTGAGTTTGATACTCGGTGTCTTCCAACCAAAGCTACTCAACTTTATTGAATTTTGAATGCAAAAACCGACCTTGAGTGAGGGATCTTTGTCGCGTATTCCTTGAGCGGAAGAGGCATCACAGGGACACTTCTGTACTTCTCAACACCTGCTACCACCTCAGCCAAGGACGAGTCAGCCTGAATGGAGAACAGTCGACTAACTGATTGGTTAAATTCAGACATGGGAACATGAGCGAACGCTCTGACTCGAAAGTTCTGCTACTAATTCAATGGTTGAAGGAGGAATAATTGAAAGAAACAACTCACTTCTCATGAATCCTCGTAGGTTTAGTGTTGATCAGTCTCGTATTTCGACCTCCATAGAATCAAGTTGAAGCGACGGCGTCTAGAGCCCTGTCGTTGAAACAGTTAGTGGTGTTCGAATCCAGATCACGCCAAGAAATACGAAGAAAGATCAGCACGCGAAACACGGCAAGGACAGATCAAATGGACGTAATTATCCGATCAAAAAACTACGATTCATTTTAAAAAAACTGGCACATTACGGAAAGCCAGTGAGATGAGGGGGAGGTGTAGTTCGCCCGATTCACTCAAGAGGGCGGCTGTTGTGTATGGGGGAAGAAGAAGCCTGAAGGAAAAGAGGGGAAGAGAGGGAGGAACGACCTGATCCTCGCGTGTCAAATCACAAGATAGGCGTTTACCAACCACAGTCTATTCTCAGCTTTATTAAATGGAATAGCAATATTCCAAACAACATACGAAAACGGAGATCGAACACAAAGCAAAATGTGGAATAGCATGGAGGAGAAAAAGCCGAGGGAGGAAGAGAGAGGGAGTGGATTGTTAGCGCGTTTGAGGGAGCTGAACGACCCTCTCCTCTCATTAGCCACACTCGACTAGGTATCAACGCTCCATTGCATGATCTCAACTGATTCCACTCGAAATACATCTTTTGAGAGGGTAAGGAAATAAAAAAAACGGGCCAAAGTACAGCGAACGGAATAGAGGAAAGGTGGAACTGCAGATCCCATCAGTGAAATCGGACCAGATGTTGGGAAAAGAGGGGTGAGAACCCGTGCAAGCCACATGGCGATCTGGAAGTGGGATGAAAGAGAGTAGAGAAAGAAACTCTCATGTCTCTGGCGTGGGCAGACGAGAAATCAGTGAACTTGTGAGAACCGGGATCGGATCCGGTGAATAGACTTAGGAGACGTTCAGACAAGAGGATGGAACTGCAGAAAGCGACCAAAGGTAAGAAGAAAGAGAACCCATTCACACCAGATGTTGATCTGGGAGTGGGAAGAGGAAAGTGGAAGAAAGACCTTGCACAACTGCTCTTTCTCTGACGTGGGCAGACGAAAGATCAGTGAACTTGCGAGAGCCGGGATCACATCCGAAGAATAGGAATAATCGAGAACTTAGACGACTTAAGCTAAGGAATTGTCCGGTTGCTCACAAAGGAATTCGACTACACTGTTGACAGTTATCATTTATCTTCAACACCAATTACAATAACTGAGTGATCGAAGATGTCGGTTGAATCTCCTGATCGTGTTCTCGATCGTCTTTACAGCACATGTGCACCGATTGACTGACGGGCGATGGAAGTCGAGTTGTTCTGAGAGAGTGGCGATAACCTTGGCTTCGAAACTTTGCTTGTGTTTGCTCCATGCAGCACTTTTGGTCCGAACCGGTATCCCTCTCTCGCTTTTTTCAATGACGCGCACACTGAGAGGGCTGGCCCGATTTCGAGACTGTGATCACTGTTGTTCAACACCATTGCAAACGCGCCCTTTGTGCGAGTTTTACAGGCTACGTCTGTACAAGAATATCCTAATCAACTACCGCAAAATTACTCAAACGTACTCACCGATTCTTCGGCAAAGGCGACGAGTGATGGGAACGAGGTTCTTCTTAACATCTTCACGGCTGAGGCAGTGAGTGTCGTGGCTGGACTGCAGAGAGGGAACCTTGGCCTCTCGTTCGTCTGTGAATAGCAGAGGTTAAATTGTGAACGATACTCAGCAACGAAAAGAGTGAGCATCTGCTCCTTGTGCTCAGAAAACGTGTGAACTAGACAATATCCATGAACTTATCTGATCTAACTGTTCATAAACCAATAATTAATATCGAAAATCATCAAACACACGAAGAAGCAACCAACCTCGCTAGGAAACTCGTAGTGGTAGTTCATTTTCTTTTCTTTATCTTCTCTTCTCTTTTCTTCTCTTATTTCTCTTTCTCTTTCTTTCTTTCTCTTATTTTCTTTCTTTCTTTCTTCTTTCTTCTCTTTCTTTCTCTTATTTTCTTCTCTTTTTTTTAATTTCCACCTCCTGGGTTGCAAGAGTTAGACGAAGGCATGCAGAGCCCTACAAGAGGTTGACTTCGCATCTTGATACTAGCCGTAAAGATAAGAGACGAAATATGACGCGTTAATGCGATGAAAGAGGGACAATCAGAGATGAGACAACAGCTACATATTAGCCAATCAACTCGGCGAGGAAGGGAGCTTGAGCCAGTCACACCAAGCAAAAACAAAAAGTGTAATGAAAGAAGAAGAAGCCTGCTAGAAGGAGGATGGGAGGGGAATTGGAGGATGGACCTGCACCAGCGTCTATGCTCTGTTGTGGAGAGAGCAGTCTGCTCGCTACAGTCATTGTTTTGGCATACGGGGTTCGGATCTCATGTGTTTGCCCTACCGATGGTGATCACTCGAAATAGAAGTGGGGAGAAGAGTCAGTTGTGCGAAAAAGGGAGAGAATGAGGGAATGGAGTGGATCTCAGCAGCGTTGGAACGGGGGAAAGATTCCTTCCACTACTCATTAGCTAGACACGACTAGCAATCAGCGCTCCTACATTGCATAATTTTGAGTGTAGGAAATCAAATACAGGGCGATATTGTAGAAAGTAGGAACAGTGAAGGGGAGAGAAAGCTCTCGAAAGCGATCAGAGAAGTAGATCCATGTGCTGAGGTATGTGAGATGATGCAATCCAGATGGTCGATCGATGCGATCTAATTACCGAACGAAAACAGTGGAGAAACAAAGCAGCATGCGTAGAGAAGAGCCAGTTGTTCGAAGGAGGGAGCAAAAGAATGGTCGAGTAGGGACGAACTTTCAGTTGTCGCGTTTGTGTGAACTGACCATGCAGTTTGTGTCTTCCGTTCTCTAATTAACGTATTTTTGAATGCAAACAATTCAAAAACAGGACTATAGTTAGACACTGGGAAGAGTTACAACTGAGAAAAGCGACGAGTGAGATACAATCAGGTATTGGGAAAAGACATGTGGACGGCGGAAGAGAGAGAGCACGCTACACTAGCCTGACGGGAGAGAGAAGAGAAGCCTGAGGGAATGAGGAAGAAAGGAGGAAGTGGATAAACGAAGCAACATGTGTAGAAAAGAGTCAGCTGTGCGAAGGTGTGTTAGATTTAAGAACTCGAGTGGAGCTGTTTCGTCTTTGAGAGGGCTGAACAGTCCTTCCACTCATTCGCCACACTCTACTAGGCGTCAATCCTCTTCCACATAACCGTTCCTGAATTCACTCGGAATTCCTCTCAGACTCGCTTGGGGGTAAGGCAAGTTAATACGTGACCAAACAGTGGGCGGTGTTGGAGTGAGCACCGTAAAAGGATGAATGGAGATGAGGCAACATATCCGATAAAGGAAAAATAGTCATATCATGGGACACGATGGTTGAGTAAAAGAGTAAAAAGAGCTAACATCTGGGAGTGGGAGGGAGGTAAGGGAACTAAATAACTGATAGATGTGTAGGGGGGAATAACTTGAGCTGTTGACAGAGTGTCGCAGGGGAAAGTGTGAACAGGATGCCTGGCTAGTCAGGTTGTCGTCTGCGAGCAGGAAAGAGATGAGAGCGCTGTTCAACTGCTTCTGATATATCCTCTCTCGGATCTGTGGAAAACCTGAATCTCCTGGATGATTCCTGTATCATTACACTTTAACGTCACATCATCTCGCACTGATGGAGGAGAACAATCCCACCCCACCTTCAGTCGGTGCCTATCCTTTTTTTGCATAGATAATTACCAGCAGATCATTCCATAGTTTATCATTCCATTTTTGCAAGAACCGAACGAATATTTGAATAATTGATGACAACAGGACGGAATGTTGAATTGTGCGCCTATTTTTATGAGTAATAAAATCAGTGTTTGGAAAGATTAAAAAATCGTAGGGAAATTGCGATCATAAACATTGAATCTACATAAGCTCATCGAATTAAGCATATAAAAAGGATACACTGCCGTGAAATAATGCTGTAGAACGTACTCGCAACCATCGTTTCATCCATTCAATTATTCCGGAACCGAATCGAGTTCTGAACGAACCTGCAAACCACCGCATGAGCAAGAACGCCTCGTACACTCCTTCGAGACCCTCTAGTCTGACTATCCCAATTTACATAGGAATCTCTCTTCCATCGGTAGCTTTCTCTCACCATTTAATTAGCTGGCCATTCTCAATTCGGTATCATACTATCAACGTACAGTTCATGCAGGTAATGCTTTGCGCCCGTTTGAAACAGCGAGTACTGCTTCGAATTAAGCAGTTCTCGTCTCATCATGTCCGGGTCTCTCCAACGGTGAAGGTAGCACTGAAATGTGGGTGTGTTGATCACGCGTTGTAATAATCGTCGGAGTCAAGATCAAAACAATCAATTAAAAATTAAAGAGTTTCACGCGTTCGTATAATTAAATTTCGAAAAGTGGGGTTGAGCCTGGGGATGGATTGCACAACCTACGGCTTGCACGAGTGGTAGCTTGTAGACATCAACTGCCAGCCCATAGACGTATGCCGCGGTGAAACGGGTGAAGTTCTCGGATAAGTAGATGTCCACTCGTCGGTTGAGCTGAATTTAAGAGACCTGCTCTGTAAAATTCGAGGATTTTCACATACCCTCCGGACACGTTCCTCCCGGAATGGGGCCAGCCATCCCACACTCTAGCGTTAGGAGGGTCTTGGGCTCACATTGCTCATGACACCCCTTGTTCGGGGTTTCCACTTGTACGGAACGAGAAAAGTCGAAAGATGTGTGAAAAGTTCGAAAAATCATAAACTGCAAAGTTGCTGAGTTAGACTCAAATGTTCAAGAGCATCACGTTAGAGGTCTCCTGAGCCGCCTACAGAGCAGTTCAGACTGAATGCTGATTGATTCTGCATTGTTTTTCAGACCCTGAGTTTTCATTTTTTGAACAAAGTTGCATGTTCTTGCAGCGAGGGCACCAGGTAGGTAACCTATGTGCACATAGTAGCCCACTGGTGAGGGTATCTGAAAATTGTGTCATTGGACTTGCCAGATTTTGCAGCTGCGAGATTTCGATTTTCAAATGTGCTGAACCGAGGATCTGGCTTCAAATTGAGCACGATTTCGTTATTCAATTCGCGAAACTCATGCAATATACCACTCAAATAGAATTGGTGTGCCATCTAGAGAATCATCAATCTGATAGGAGTCGATTTCCTCACCATGACTTTTTCGACAGATGACCCGGCGTTCATGGTCTCGGAGCCACTCAGTACCATGAACCCGGGGTCATGGTCCAAAATGGAGGTGGAAAGTCATGATGGAGGAACTTCATGGGCCATACGTCAAAGTGATGTACAGTAGCCCTGCGATTTACCGTAACCCGCATTACCGTAATTTGATGGCACGGGAATCGAGAACTGACTTTTTAAATAATATTTCATAAAAGTCAGTTTGTGATACCCCGATTACGGTAATGCGGGTTACGGTAGATCGCAGGGCTACTGTACTTCACTTTGGCGTATAGCACATGAAGTTCCTCCATCATGACTTTCCACCTCAATTTTGGACCATGACTCCGAGTTCATGGTGGTGGGTCATTTCGGAACCATGAACCCCGGGTCATGGGTCGAAAAAGTCATGGTGAGGAAATCGACTCCTATCAGATTGATGATTCTCTAGATGGCACACCAATTCTATTTGAGTGGTATATTGCATGAGTTTCGCGAATTGAATAACGAAATCGTGCTCAATTTGAAGCCAGATCCTCGGTTCAGCACCTATGAAAATCGAAATCTCGCAGCTGCAATATCTGGCAAGTCCAATGACACAATTTTCAGATACCCTCACCAGTGGGCTACTATGTGCACATAGGTTACCTGGTGCCCTCGCTGCAAGAACATGCAACTTTGTTCAAAAAATGAAATCTCAGGGTCTGAAAAACAATGCAGAATCAATCAGCATTCAGTCTGAACTGCTCTGTGGGCGGCTCAGGAGACCTCTAACGTGATGCACTTGAACATTTGAGTCTATCTCTGCAACTTTGTAATTTATGATTTTTCGAACATTTCACACATCTTTCGACTTTTCTCGTTCCGTACAAGTGGAAACCCCGAACAAGGGGTGTCATGAGCAATGTGAGCCCAAGACCCTCCTAACGCTAGTGTATGGGATGACTGCCCCCATTCCGGGAGGAACGTGTCCGGGGGGTATGTGAAAATCCTCGATTTTTACCGAGCAGGTCTCTTAATAGCGTTTGAGCTGAATGAAACCATCCTGATTTCTGCGCTAAATCCGGCGCACGTCCAAGGGAAAAAAATAATCAAAGTTCAGCTCACATCTTCCATCTCAAAGCGATCTGCAACCTTCAGAAGCGTTTCCCAGTTCTCCTTATCGATGGACTTGGAAAGAGGATTGATAACTGCCAGCATTTCCTCAAAGTCTCGAGCTGAGATATCGTCGAACTGAAATTACGAAAATACTGCCGGCTTGTCAGGTATAAATGGTTTGTTAGGTGTCCACATTCAAGCTTATCTTTCCCTTAGAGTAAACCATAAGTGTCAATGGTACAGGCCACGTTTCTGCCAACCATATGTGCTGTTTCGTGTAGTATTTTTCGTCAAAGGATAAAAGATCGGACGAACCAAGACCGGGTATATTCCCGTCTTCGACTCTGCCATAGTTGATGCGAAGTAGTCTCGAAAGTATTCGGACCACTGTGAGAGGTAAGCAGCCGAGACTATAAACTCCTAAATTCAGAAAATTAAATCATAATAGTGGAAAAAGAAACTGAGAAACCCAGCTACCCACCTTTCCCTCGACAACAACCTTTCTCTCATCATCGCCCTCAATGCGTGCTATAACGCTTGGCATTTTTACACTCTGCACGACTGCAGTGATCTCGATGGATATGCGAGAGCGGACCAGATCGTCCTGTAACATACATGTCTACTCTTTCTCCAAGAATATCTTATATTAGTCGCTTCTAGTCGCTTTACATTCACGTATGACATTGATTTCGCTCTAAGAACATATAATTGGATGTCTCCGTGAGCGTATCCCAATGCACAGAGTGCACATTCGGAATTAGTCCATCAGGTAAAGAGAGAAAGAGGAAGAATTGAGGTTGTGATGACTGTATCATCGACTAATGAACATGAGATTGCACCAACCGTCGGGACAAAGGTTTTCATCCAACAGAGGCTTTTGGGTTTGCTCCCGCAGACAACGTATTGAGACTTGGGTCCGAGGCAGCAGGTCTCTATTCTTGACATCTGTAATTGCTGATGAGGGAATGCCAGTAATCATAGCCCGAAAGAACTTCAAGTGTCCAAGAAGTGACCAAGTAACCACGAAACAGCTCTTTTAAAAGAGCGTTTGTTCTTATTTGCAGTCTCCGAGGATGCATAGGAGAGGGGCTCACATGTTGACTACGCTGGTTGCTTCTTTGACGGATGGAGATAATGAATAGTGTGTGCGCTGGTGCATGGTCTTCTTTCACTGAGATGGTCGACTTTCTGAAAATTATAATTTACAGAATACGGAGACTTCGACATGTGAAGACGTCCAAAATTTTGAGAGCGGGACCTCGCTACACCCATCTCCTTCTTTCCGTGGTTGTCTTGACGACTCCGCTAGGAATGTGTTGAGACTGCTCGCATCCCCTCTCCCTCTCTAATTGGATCCCCCTCTCATATCCCTTGCCTTTCGGAAAGCCAAACTGTCCGTTCGATTCTATCCCGATAAAAGTTTTCCATTAAAATATGCTGGGCATTACTTACACCTCGACCAGAGGTTGTAGATTCCCAGCTCCAGCCTGCATCAACTGCATCGCAGAAGAGCGGCTGATTTGCTCAGTTATCGTGACGGAAATTGTGACTCCATCCGTCTGAAATGTGAATAACTTCTCCTCATCCAACTACTCACAAGAAAATGAACAGAAGTGCCAAGAATGCTCTATTCAAAACTAGTTCGAGCCTTCCAGTGCGTATTAAAACTGCAAGATATACATCCAACACATCGCCAAAATGAGCCTCGCCCTTCCGCCCAGTATGATGGTCTAAATAAGGAGGGAAAGGTGAGATGATCGTAATGCCAAGAGGAAGTTGTTAGGAGAGGGAGGGAGAGGAAAGTGGAAGGAGAGAGACTCACAATCGGACTTTCGTAAGTGTAGGGTCTGGGAAAGTTTGCAGTGTTGACGTCCGTCATTTCCACGAGCTGAGAATATCCAGAGATTGAACGTTTTCTATTTTGATGAGATCAAAAGTGCCGTGCCCCCCTATTACCATGATTTTTTACTTGTCGCTGTTCACAGTCACACGAGATGTACCAACATCATAATATTGTTCGTTGGACATTGGAAGCATTTTCTGAGGTTATCTCTTTCAGCGCCTGTGCCGTCGCCTGGTCTAGATACATACGTGGACGTTGCTAGAACTATCAGAGTCCGCATTCGAACATTTTTTTACTTCTCCTTAAGCACAGCAAGACAGGATTACGGGGGAGCAAAGAGAGGCAAAGAAACGACACATCGAAATCCGTATCATTCTCACCATATCTCCAGAGTTTATCTCATAAGAAACACTGACAGAAATGCAAAGTCGGCTCACCTCGATGTTGCTCGTGTACAAGTCAGGCGTGGGGTCAAACCGATGAAGCATCATTTCCTGAATACAAAGATAACGTTGCTTCCACAATCAACCTTTGTTTCCCATTAGAATAGAATTCATCCTAATTTGCAAAAACAAATCTGTTCTCACTTACTTGTGCACCAGATTGTGATACCTACGTATCCTAGCCGGGTTCTAGGATACCTTTTTAGGTTATTTTGAAATAAAGAAGAAGATTAAATATAGATTATGTTCATAATCGATAGCAATCCCGGCTCACACTGCCAAAATTTCAGATAATCATGCAAGGTGAGAGGATAGGAGATTTGGGAAACAATAGATGCACACATACCTCTTCTAGTTGCTCCTTTTCCGCCGTGACTCGTGCCAGCTCAGATCTGCGTTTGACAAGCATCAGAATGTTTTCTAGTCTCCTCCCCTAGTAAACGAATGATATCCAATACGAACATGAGCTTTATGTATTTCTCCTTGCTCACAGTCTCCTCCTCTCCATCATTCTCAGTTCCTGTCGATTCCGTCGCATTCTCATCCAAGGCCTCGCTACTCGAGGAGTCCTCACGTGCCTGCAAGTCAGATCTGTTTCAGCAATGCTTCTCCTTTCTCACTCCGATAAAATTGTGAGGAAACAGCACTCGGAATGGCTGATTATTATTTTTTTGAGAATGAAAAGATACCGTCTCTCTCAGCTCTTCCTCATTACTGATTGCCGATTTGACTCCGCTTTCTTCCTGAAGCATCATATTATCATGTAGTCGTGCTGAGCAAATGGAAGGTTAATGACGTGTCACTTATTAGTGTGTGATGCGAGGAGACTAATGAGAGGGGCAGAGACCCTCGAAATACAAAGCAGACCTCTTTAATCCTCTTACTATTCCCGTCCACTCGTTCCAATTGCCGCTTCCGGTTTTCCGATTCACCTTCGTTGGCCTCATTGGCGTCTCTGCTTGCTGATGACTCCATCTGAAAGTATTATTGTGATTCTGAGTCTCAAAACACACGAACAAACCGATTCAAGGGCACTGGCAAGCTCGAGAAAGCCTAGTAAGACAGCAGACGTGTCAACATTGTCATATCGAGTTAATATCAATAAGAACAAGTGCAGAATCGGGATATTGGGGTTCGCAAGTATTCCAATGCATTGAACAAGGGAAAATTACACTAAAGTACTATGAAAGGTGCCCAGACGTGTGCAAAACATGCGTAATCACGGCCCGATTGGAAACAATGCCCGAAATAGACGATACGGGGTTAGCTATGCAATTAGAGGAGCCTATTAATTGTCGTTGGCGTAAAATCGATGGCGTAAAAATCGAACAGTCGTTGGCGGAACGTCTGTTCGATTCCACCAGACCTATACCTGTTTTGCGCGCTTCTCTGACATCTGTACACGTGTCGTAACTAGTGGAATGAAGCGCGTGACTTCATGTGAGGCAGGAGAGGCACCTTGACAACGGGAAGTGCGAAAAATTTGCGGAAATTAACATGCTTCGCAGCACGCAGCGCGTCCGTCGCTAGGGTGCATCTCGGTCGCTGGGGCAGACACATTACGACGTCAATATCTCTGCACTCCGCCCCTGAGTAGGAGAGAGAGAGGCATTTTCGGAGAATATTCCGCAGCTTTCATTCATATTTCGTAGGAAACACAAGAGTATTTAGGCATAGTGTTCTTTCCTTTCCTTTCCTAAGACAATTGCTAAACATCCCTACAAAGTCAGAGAAGGAGAAGTAAGGAGAGAATGAATGACGCAACCCGCCAGATGGTTCTTTGGAAGGAAGAAGGAGTGTGAGTGAGTGAGGAGAGAGCGCCTCCGCCCGCCCCTCTCGTTTCTCTGACCTGAGAGGCACAGCAGTACAGCCGGGAGAATAGTGCGCCGTCGCCGCCCTTTCCCATAATAGTACGGTGCGGCTCACTGCAAAGTTCCTTGCTCCCGATTGTTTACAAGTTCGATTCGGGCCTATAAAATCACTCAAATTTCATTTTACAAATTCATTTCTGTGCTTACTCGATAGAGCCCAACCCGCCGCACATATTAACAAGATTTTGAATTTACTTCAACAGTATGTAACGCGGCAAAAAGCACTTTTTCGAAGCATTGCTAATTTTCACGACTTTTTCTTTTCGTTTCCTTGCGATTTTATCGTCATTTGTGCGATGTTCTAGCTTTAATAATACAGATATTGCAGATTGTACGAGTGGGCGTGAACCGATGGAACCAGCGAGTTCGACAAACGAACAGGTTTGGCCGTTTTCGAGTTTTGTTCGCTGCTTTTTGTCATTCTTTTGAGCTTTCTCTACTCTTAATTCAGTACATGATTGACTTTTTGCTTGATTATTACTTTTGAAATGCGTTTCACAAACCGGCATGAATGCGCTTGATCAAATTTGCCACTTCTCATGATTTAAAGCGATTAACTCCGCACATTTCGAGCCTGCCTTGCTGGTTTTATAGCTAAAATGCATTCCTTGTTAATCATAACGCAAGATTCCTTGACTAATCACACCCAATCACTGTTGTTTAAACAATTACAGGTCGACGACAACGATTTGAGCGAGCGTAGTGAGCTTTACACTGCAAAAAGCGGCGCTGATGTCTGCATTAGGAACCAAGGAGGCTTGGGAATGTCTAACGCAAAGGTCAGGACTAATTAGCATTAATTTAATTTCAATTTAAATATAATTTAAAGTAAATTCTAGCTGATTTCTCTCATAATTAATTTTCTTAATTGCCGTTTCGTCATAGCTTGCATTGGTTTCAGTCCATTACTTGGCGACCTGAGCTTTTGTAGTTCCAATCGTAGTCCCGTGTTGATATTGAATTGTATTTTGCCTATCACGTGGGAGAGGAGTTGGAGAGCTACGCTAAAATGAAGTTTTGCGGAGTATCAATAGTAATTGTGTCCATAATTGCAGATTGCCTATCCCGATGGACTTGTATCACTAAAGAACGGAGAGGGAGAACATTCCGTGGAAGAAAGGGTATGATTTGATGTGAGACTGGTTGTTCTGTAGTCTTCCATCTCTCTCCTCTGCTAGCGATTTGATTATATTCAGGTACCACAATCGCCCTTGCTGAACGGCATCAATGCAGAGAAGAAGCAAGGGAAGGTGCAAATCATAGTGGGAAGAGTTAATCTTTGTGCTTTGACCTTTGATCCTTGATCTTTGATCTTTTCAATGAAGAGTGCCATAGGGATGCAGGGGGAGGCGATAGGGGTCTCTCCACTATCGCCCCGTACAGGAAGCGTTCCCGTCGTGAATGAGAGTCGGCCTTCGATCCCTGATCTTTGATCTTTGATCTCTTCGATGAAGAGTGCCATAGGGATGCACGGGGAGGCGACAGGGGTCTCTCCACTATCGCCCAAGTGCAGGATATGTGTGTGCTCACCGTGTATGATTGTTGGTCTTTGATCCCTGATCTTTGACTTTTGATCTTTGATCTTTTCGGTGGGCACTCTCAACGGGGGAAAGGAGCATCATGGGCAAGAGAATGTTGAGAAAAAAGGAGAGAAGAAGAACAGCTGGTACTGTATTTGCAATCGAAACACTTCCTTTTGGTCTTTTCCTGCAAAGATCAGACCAAAAATCACTTCTGTCTCTCTTCCCACACTCTCCCTTCCCTGTCCTCTGCATATGAGAATGCGGTATCATCGCAAAGGGAGACCCAGCTCATACTTCTCCCTTCCCTCATCTCGTATCGATCTCAGCCATACTGTACCGCAATCCAATTCTCTCCGTCCCTCTACTATTAAGAGACCGGATCTGTAAGAATCGAAAATCCCCCGGACACGTTCCTCTCGGAATGGGGCCAGCCAGCCCATACTATGCAATGACGTATAGTACTTGAAGTTCCTCCATCATGACTTCCCACCTCCATTATGGACCATGACCCCGGGTTCATGGTAGTGAGCCACTCCGAGACCATGAACCCCGGGTCATGGTCCGAAAAACTCATGATCGCGGAATCGACTCATATGATATTCAACGTTTGTAATATGACGTAAGAATACTATTTGAGTGGTAGTTCGTAAAGCTTCCCGTTATTCGATGTTGAAATCTTGAGAAATCTGGGAGTCAACAATGGGTCATGCACCTTTGCACAATCAAATCCGTGATGAGGGATGCTGAAATAGTCCAGCATATGGATTTTCGGACACCTCCACCAGTGGGCTACAACGTGCACCTGGGTTACCCTTGGAGGCGGCCTCAACAACAGGCTGATTTGATCGAAAAATGAAAATTTGAGTTCAGAAAAAAATTCCAGAAGCAAGCTGGATTGAATCTGTATGGCTGCTATGGTACCTGTGGGCAGCTCTAACGTGATGCACGTGAACATTTGAGAATATCTCTCCATCCTTGTAGTTTATTAATTTTCGACCATTCCACACATAATTCGAATTTTCTCGTGCCGTAGCGTTCGAAACCCCAAACACGGGGTACTATGAGCCATGTGAGCACAAGACCCTCCTAACGCTAGAGTATGGGCTGGGTGGCTCCGTTCCGAGAAGAACGTGTCCGGGGGGTAGATGAAAATACTCGATTTTTACCGAGCAAGTCTCTTAAATCAGATACCGTGCTGTCAGGTGTACGCTATCGAGAGTCAGGCATACGGTACCAGGTATACGGTAGCGAACTGCGGTGTGGGGAATCAATACAGATAGAAGACAGTAACGAACAGAGTTGTGCTGTCTCAGTGTGTCATTACCGCATTACGAGCACGCGCTAACCTTGTAACGGACTCATAGACACTTCTCCCACCTCTCCTTCTGATCAAGGAGCATCGACGAGAGACCGTGCAGGCCGGCGAGCTCGCTTCTTAGTTCACTCTCAGCCTCCCACACTCCATAGCAGGCTTGGCCGAGAGGTCTAAGGCGCTGCGAGGGCGATGATGGTATCATACATCAGATCGTTCGGTTTTCACAGGTAGGATGGCCGATAAAACATAAACTGAGCCCATTTTTTGCACATTTTTGGGTTGCATGATGGAATAATAATTGAAATGTTCATTATTAAATTATTAAATTGCAAAAAATAGTGAAAAACAGAGGAAATAACCTGAAAATCGTGTTTTTAGCAATCTGATGGTTGATGGTTCGAATCCCGCCGGAAGCAGGACATTTTTGTCGGTGCGGGAATTGAGTAAGGGCACTGTGGAAATGTCGTGCCAAAATTGTGGACCATTTCGACCCGAATTCGCGAACTTACGCCACTTTTTGCGTGAAATTTAGTGATTTTTAATCAAAATCTGTACAAATCGAGGGGCGGCTAATTCCCGGTTGCTCCAATCGCTTAACTTCTGCCGTAAGTAATTTAGAGCATGATCAGAAGAGGTTGGTCTCAGAAGATGGGGACTGTAGCTCAAAAACGCTCTTCACGGCAGCAATCGGCGTGAATGACTATGGGTGGCGAATGGACGAGCGACAGCTCGAATATAGTACTCGAAAGGGAGACTTGGGGGGCTTCTTTCTACGTTTGGGCTTAGCTGGTGTGAACGCAGTGTAGGAAAAGCGAAAACAAGGTCAGAGCATAAAAACACCGCTTCCGATGAGTTTGAAGTTAGAAATGGAGTGGGAAACTCTCAAAGGTGAAAATGCATGTTATGGAGGTGGATACAGTTCAGAATCCGCAGATTTTGACAGGGATTGCCGAGGGAACCGATTATTTAATCACCTAAGGGTACCCTATCGCGCATCAGTCGCATTAGTCCAATGTAGCTCGCGGGGGTTGGAGATTTGACTCCCGCGCGTCGTTAGTCGTCTCCAACTTTCTTTTCACTCGCTCGAATCGATGATGATCGATCTACAAAGACATGTAGCCAAATTATCAATCTCTTTCACGATTGAAATGTTCGGCATTTAAGACCAATGGGTCTGCAGCAGAGGTGCATCCACCAGTTGCAGCTGCTGCAGCAAACGAACCGACACGCCTTCTGCATTTTGTTGATAAGGTTCTAATTTCGACACTTCTCTACTTTGGTTCACGAATTTCGCGCATGTAGAAAGAACGAGGTATTGACAGGACAGTCCAACAACTACAAGAAAACTGCCAATTTTGATGGACAAACATGAATTTTAGTTATCTCTTTCGGCTGCGGAGAAGTCAGGGTTCGTGACCAACGGATCAGCGAAGCATACTGCCCCATCCCTCTCTGCACCTCCATCCGAACAGGTGCATTCGTCTCACTGGACAATTGTCAGTGATTCTTTCACTGTTTAGTTTCCTTCACAACTTCACATTTTCTTGAATGTTCAGTCGCCACCGGAACCTTGAAACTCTGTTTGAAGTACAAACAGTCGATTCCAGCCCAATCAGACCAGACTTCAAGCTGCTGCACAAGGTCTGTCCACATCTTTGATTCTGGAATCAAGCCCTCCAGCTGAACCACTCCTGTTTTCTCCTCCCAAGAAGGTTGGCCGTACATTCTACTTCCATGTGTTTCACAAATTCTACAAAAAAAATGAAACAACGCATTATCGGATCTTCAGTGAATGTTCTGGTCTCATCCCGTCGTGAGATGCATTACGGGTTGAAGTGTAAGCTTGAACGGAACATTACGACTTTGCTCTTGCGCATGATTCGAGACAAGTAGATAAGAAGGGAAATGACGGGAAGGATAATCGAGAGGAAGGGAAGCAAATTGACTCCCTCTTCCTGTAGGAAAGAGTGGGCACTTCCCCGCGAGAGGGGAAATGAGTTGAAGGAAGGGGAAGTCAGAGAGAGTGGGCAGTCATGCTTCATAGAAACTGAACTTCAAGACTCCATTTTTGTGTTTTTTTTTGCCGCTTGTGCGTGAACTGATTAAATTTGGCCCAATTATAGGTGAAGCAGAGCGAAAGTCATTCACATCCTCCTCCTCGAGATCCGAATCTTCACTCGCTGCCCGAGGGTTCTCAGAAGCTTGAAGGTTCAGGTGTGTTATAAAGAAGATATCAGCATGATCTGCACAGTAATCAGTTCGTATTTCAGGATCCAACAACTCGATTTCGCGTGTCAAGAAATCCTCTGGCGGCACTGCAGGTTGTTGAATCTGTTCTAACTCATCGTTTGTTTGCACTTGGCAGCCTTTCACTCTTCATTTCTTTTGTTCATTCCAGTGACTGCAACCATCTTTGCGGGCAGGAAAGGACAAGGAAGGGTTAGGGTTAGGCGGTTCAGTGGGAAAGGATTAGGTGCCCACAAAGGTTAGGGACGGGACTGTAGGTCAGGGGACAGGTACGGTAGGTCACGGTTGGGTAAGGATTTATCCAGGCATTGGAGAGGCAATGGGAACAGGCGATCAGTGTGATTGTATCAGAGCGAAGTGAGAG
>LS506421.1:261998-289248 GCA_900490845.1 Pristionchus japonicus | reverse complement strand
TTAGGGACGGGACTGTAGGTCAGGGGACAGGTACGGTAGGTCACGGTTGGGTAAGGATTTATCCAGGCATTGGAGAGGCAATGGGAACAGGCGATCAGTGTGATTGTATCAGAGCGAAGTGAGAGGATAGAGGGGCGGATGGGATCAGAGCTAGGATAGCTAGGAGATGAGTCATGATGGACGTGTCTTACCGACACACCATCACTCACTCGCCTGTCATTGCCACCGCTCGATCTCAGCGACTCCCCATTATTTTTCCTCGCCCGGCCTTCGTCCCTTCCCCACTCGCTCGATCTTCCTTCTCTACACAGAATCCCCCGGATTCTCGAGCTCCTAAATGCACCCCTACTGTTATCTCCCGCTCCATCAACGTTCCTCCCCCACACGCTAGACGTCCCTCATCTACACTGGATACTCCCTCAGGCTCTCGACCGCCTCTCTACACCTCTCTCCCTCGCACAAGCACGTTCACTGGATCTATGCAAGCAGTTCAAGCTGGAATGGGAGAACAACCCGGACCGTCTCACATTATACCACCTTCTACTTACCATTTGGCTCCAAGCCAGAGATACGAGCCGGGAAGGGAGCATTGGCCGAGCTCGGCTTCCTCCTCGACAGCTACACTTTTCCCTCATCGTTCCGCTCCGTTCCCTCGTTCACTCAATCACCAGTGGAAGGAACAACCTCGTGGAAGGAAGAAGTCACCAGAGGTGATTGAATTGTCGGATGATGAGGAGAAGGAAGAGGAGGAAGAGTTTTGTGTGAGTCCACTTGATCTAACCCTGGACATTAGTGTTACATCGCTAGTTAAGAGGTCGGATGCTCATCTGGGTCTGCTCTCCGGGGTTAGCTATCACGTGTTCGCATTCCAAGTCAGCTCTACGCCGATGAATGAGTCGTGCAGTTTTGGATGAATATTTGAATGAATTGTGCGAACAGTACCCTCCTCTAGATGAATGACCTCAAACTCGGTCGCTCTTGATTCCAGAGTCATTCTTGTTTTGGGATCATTTCTGCGCAAAACTAATGTGGAGTAATCAGAAGGAGATAAGATACACTAGCCGCCAAAATTATATGATATCGCGTTTTTCGGCCATAAGTTCTTTGAAACTCGGTCAATCTTCGCGAAATTTTTACCATACTCATAATTTATGATTGTACACTCGTCGGTAGTTACCTTTTTGAAAACTTCGAAGTTGAAGGCAGGTCACTGGGAATCATGCATTTTGAAGAAATCATTATTTTCTAAAAAAATTCAAGGAAAACTTTTCTCTGAACTGCACGCTTTCTGATTGTTATTCAGAAGAGCTAACATGTAGCTACACAACCCACATTTTACCCAAGATTTCTGACCATTTTTGGCTGAGTTAAAAAATGACGAAAAACCAGATGATTTTTACGTTCTGAACCCGTAACTCTCTCCGTAAAAGCTCATTTGAGCTGAAATTGATGTCGTAGCATCAGGTGAAGGTCTGCAAGGTTTGATGAGGATATGGGACTTCTAGGTCAGCTAATCGCGGAAATCATCATTTTGAGTACATGGTTCTGTGCAGAGCGGTAGTTTCCGTAGCGAATTTTTCCGATGGCCACCAGCTCAGAGGGAGACTCCCCAATGGTTATGTGTGTGTTTCGCGGAATTTGATGCGAATTGCATTACAGTTGAGAAAGTTGCGACACTTCAAATATGTCCATTTTGGAGAAAAAACCATGTTTTCGATGCAAAATGGTCCATTTTCCTCATTTTTATGACGGAGCGCCATCCAGCAACTCATTTGTTTCTGGAGTAAGGGCATCCATTTTTCTCAAAAAGTTTGAGTATGCATTGGGGAGTCTCCCTCTGAGCGGGTGGCCATCGGAAAAATTCGCTACTGAAACTACCGCTCTGCACAGAACCATGTACTCAAAATGATGATTTCCGCGAATAGCTGACCTAGCAGTCCCATATCCTCATCAAACCTTGCAGACCTTCACTTGATGCTACGACATCAATTTCAGCTCAAATGCGCTTTTACGGAGAGAGTTACGGGTTCAGAACGTAAAAATCATCTGGTTTTTCGTCATTTTTTAACTCAGCCAAAAATGGTCAGAAATCTTGGGTAAAATGTGGGTTGTGTAGCTACATGTTAGCTCTTCTGAATAACAATCAGAAAGTTCGCGTGCAGTTCAGAGAAAAGTTTTCCTTGAATTTTTTTAGAAAATAATGATTTCTTCAAAATGCATGATTCCCAGTGACCTACCTTCAACTTCGAAGTTTTCAAAAAGGTAACTACCGACGAGTGTACAATCATAAATTATGAGTATGGTAAAAATTTCGCGAAGATTGATCGAGTTTCAAAGAGTTTCAAAAACGCGATATCATATAATTTTGGCGGCTAGTGTATGATAGGCGTGAATTAAATCGGAATAAATTCAGCATGGCGATCATAAGGTGTTTCGCGCCCAACACGTCATCTATCCTGGCGCCCCCAAGACGTGGTTAGCGAACGAAGGTACGCCCTCCTTTTTCTCGGTTTCTCAACCACTTGCTGTTGTCCATCCACCAAGTTGTCGATACTTCTGAAGCTCTAGAGATGTGATTTTCTCTCAAATTTCAGGCACACAGCAAATGATTCGCTACGACTTTCTGGAGAACCCGATCCATCCCGACTCTTCATTTCAGAAATCATCGAATTGGACATGACTGCCTACGAGAAGTCGGGGAATTACGACGATGTGAAGAAGACGGAACGAATAGTCTCATGGAGGAAAAAGGGATTGGAGCACAAGATGGCTGAGAGGGAACTGGCTAGGAAGGTAATTCGGAACCATCTTGTTTCCTCATTCTTCCTTTTGCGACTTTTATTATGCGCGACTGTCCAGTTTTATAACAATTCTCATTACAGGAAGGACGTCATATACCCCATTCTCATTCTCAACTCGACATCCCTCCTTCTAACAGACGAAAATCGAGTTTTCGGAATCCTGTCGACCAATCTGATCGAACTGACCAATCCGAGAAGAGGAAGGCGAATGGAACGAGCCGCACTCAGGTGGGGAATGTGTCGAATCTTGTCGAATCTAGTTTTAATTCACGTTCGTGAAATTCATGCGGTTCAAACCATAATTTGATGCCTAGTTGGTTGTTCTCTATGCAAAAGCATCATCGAAACGAGAAGAAAATCTCATTTCCTTTTCCGCCACTGAGAGAAAGCAATTCTATGGCAACTACTACAAATTTCAGCTGCCTATTGCCACCAAACAGCCAGAAGCCAAAGATACCTCGACTCAAGCCTCGGGAATGGAGCAGAATGGAAGACAGGTGAAGGTCAGAAAGATGTTTGCGAGCGTTGCGAATCGAAATAGAATGTGAAAGCATTGGGACAGTATTGACTTTGCGGAGCGATATGCCACTTGAAGCTCAGGTGCCTCTTCCCGCCAATCAGCCAGTGACCATGGATACCTCGATTCCAGCATCGAGAATGGAGCCGAACGGAAGAAAGAAGACTGTCAAACAGGTACGCAAGCCCGATTCAGTGGCTTGTTCCAATTCTATCCCTTTAAATCGCAGGTCCTGCCTCCTCATCCGACGCCGACTGAAGAAACAGAGGAGGAGGGGATGGATCAAGCCCCTTACCAGGCTGATTCGACTCTCGTCGACGGTCTTGAAGCTGCAGCTCCATTGTGAGTTTGTATTGAACTTTCACCCTACCGAGTAGGAACGATAGTAAAACAACAACAATAACAAAAACAATTGCTTTCCAGGGACATGACGTCATGGGACGATCAATTCTACTTGATCCAGCAGCCCGACGGAACCTTCCAGCAGTATAGACTCGCGCATGTGACTGAAGAAGAAGCAGTGCAGAACGGATACATGTGAGATACTGTGAATCAATGAACACTATAAATAATTGGATACAATATTTCAATTAAGGAATAAAGTAATTGTATTTCAGTCGGCTAGAAGATCAGGCTCCGCTTGTTCCTCCTCAGATCCCTGTGCTTCATTACCCGATCGTTGCGGTATATTTTCCACTCATATTTGAATGATCTGTTTCGTAATTCGTGGCAAAGTAAAAACTAACTTGAGTCCCTTCCAGGCTGATCCGCCCACTCACGAGACCGTACCTGCACTCCATCCGCCTGAGAATCCTCCGATGGATGATCTATCGGTGAGAATAATTGATTAATTAGGAAATAATAAAATGTAGTGCTGGCAAGGCTTCTCATTGTTTCGAAGCAGCGGAACAAATCGGTGAATACTGTTTCTAGGGCCGCAACTGCGGACGTCTTGAATGCATTTAGAGTTTGATCACCATAAAAAAACGCAAATTATAATGTTCAAGATTATGACAAGTCACCGGGATAACGAGAATACTTGCAGAGGCGCTACGCGGAGTACTTAGCCAAACTGAACATGGAGCAGAATCAAATTGGATCGAAGAGCGAAGAAATTGTACTCGACTGATGTTCCACTTATCCCATTGGTTTCACTGCTCGTCTGCTACTCATGACGTTTGCATTTCGTTCAAGTTCCCTCAGATTACCTGCAATTCTGTTCTGAAATCATCCGTTGTTTTGCCATTTCTTCCGTGTCTAACTAGTTTCTTCTTCATATTCACGTACTTTTACTTGCTTGAATCCTCAAGAATCGATCATTTTCAGCGAATCCCTAATGTGTTTCATGTCAATCCATCATTAGTATTCAAGTGATGTTTCTCAGTTCTACACCATTTCCGCCATCAAAGATTCTGTTAGCTTCGTTGTTTTTGCCCTTTGTTTCCTTAACTTTTTATTTAGTTGAAAATGCCACAAACAGTCATTTCTCCACTTCCCATTCCAAAAGTTAGAGCTTTTGTTTTTCTTAGTCCCAAATTGCATCATCTCTGTTCAACTTCAATTGCTTTTTCGTTTTTGTTTCCAGATCTCGGTTAGCATTATGTCCCATGGTTTTTTTGCCTTTTACCTACTTGTTCCTGATGACATCCCTCAACCCCGTAAATCATCATCTCTGTTCAAATTGATATGCTTCGCATTATTTCCTTAGTTGTTGTCGCCTTTAATTCTCTGTTCAGTGCTGTCCTTCTCACATCTATCCCATGATGATCCATCGTGATCTCGCAGTTCGTTTCAACCTTATTGCGAGCCCTAATTGATATGTCATGCATTATTTCCTCTCTTAGTTCCTTTCCTCTCCTTTATATGTGAGCCTTGCCCTCAGTTTAGCGCCGCCAATCTCACAGCAGCCCTACTTAGGTGTCCTATCCCACTTGTGCTCAGAACTGTGCCCAAACTGCCAATAGGTTGTTGCAATGCATACATGTTTACTTGATATGATTATGTCTCATAATCCGCACTGGCACTGCAGAGTGGTCGCTACAAAAGAGATCATACAATTCAAAAGGGGCTGCTTTGCTGTCATTGTCTTCCTCTATGACTCCTCTAATTATATCGAAAGTCATCGTACGAGAAGCATTTTCCCTTCTTAGCGTCTTCTTTCTTCACTTTACGCAAGCGCTCTCTCCACTTCGCATGCTCTCTAGCAGGCCAGATCGAGCGAGAGAGCATGCAAAATCGAGAGAGTCAGACAAGTGTCCCATAAATCCCTCAATTCTACTTATCTGAGCAGGGCGACCGAGAAGCCAGTTTGTCAATTGGTTCATCGTGAGTGCCTGCCTTTGCTTCAGACTCGCATTAGACTCAAACGACACGAGATGTTGAGATCCCATCCCGAGAGATATTAGATAGGGAAGATCTCCTTCTCATTCATTTCTGCGTGAACCTGGATGATTGATCGACGCGTCACCGATTGTGGATCGAAAGACGTCAACGGAAGGAGCCTCAGTCCGCGGAGAACGCAGGTACGAAGTACTACCGAATTCATTCTCCCGTAGGTGCCTGGTCGTTCACAGACGTTGCATGTACCGTGTTTAATTACTACCTGATTTCATGAGAGAAAGATGTGAGAGGAAGCGAGACTATCTCTCATTCTTGGTTGTTTTGTTTTTTTCACCATCTCGCAGTGTCCGACGTTTGGATAACACCGTGTCGGTAAGAGATGTTGTGTGCGGGAGACTCGGCTTCATCTCTTCTTGCCTCTCAATCTCTTCTCTAGCTTCCCTCTCCAATTTCACTCATCTTCTCTTCTCTTCCTATCGACATCTACATTGCAGTCATGGAGGCGAAGATACTCTTCTCTTCCCACCCACTCGCATTCCCATCCCCTCCCGTACTACTTCTCCTCCCACCTCATCTGGTCAACCACACTCTGAAAAGGGCTTCTCCCCTTTCTTTATCAGCGTCTAGATGGCGGTCACGACAACGAATCCCCTCTCATTAACATCCATGTTACTTCTCTCTACCTCTTCTCTACCTTTTCTCTTTAATCTCATGCACCTCTTCCTATCAGCAAATAGAGTCATGGTAACGAAAGAGGTTCTTCCCTCCCGACCACTCACTTTTTCCTCCACACCCATATTACTTCTCTTCTCTCTCCTTCTCGTGATTCTCACTTTCAATAGTGTATCTCCCCTCTTCCTATCGACGTCTAGCTAGCAGTCTTGGCAACGGAAGGGGCTCTTCCCTCCCTCCACTCGCCGCTCTATCCCTTACTGCACATCCCTCTCTTTCTCGTCATTCACGCTCTGTGTAGTGGCTAGTACTCTTTTTAGGCTGAATTAATTGTCGCGAATAATTTCATTATGACTTTCCCTTTATCATTCCACTGAAATAAGTATTCCTTTTTTTGATTTCTACCCAATCTCAATCGACGATTTCTTCGATGGAACAAGAATCAACCACAACAACACCTACGGAAAATGCTTCACCGAGGAGTGAGGTAACCTTCTCAATCTAGATTTCGCTGCACATCACCATTGCAGGAAAAACATCGCATCGATCGAAAATGAACCAGCCGACCAACTCCATCAAAGGGTTCCTTCCTCGGTATCACCCCTTCGATCTATCTTTGTATCTATCGATGCTGTAGTTGTGTTCTGTGTTTCTAGAAAATGAATCGCATCTATCTATTCACTTCTTGGAGCAGCTGAATGTGGCTGTCATTCCTGTCAGATTAGGTTCAACCTATTCGGACGTGTTCGTTTCTTTATTTATCCATTCGCACATTCAAAGAAATCAAAATTGTGATAAAATTATCATAAATCAACATGATTATATTCACAAACCTTCGGATGAATAGTCGGGAATCTGGGCAGATTATGAGAGATTCTATGCATTCTGAGAGATTGAACGGAAGATTTGCAACGATACGGGAAGAGACCGAAAGTGAAGAGATCTAATGGGAGAGATCAAACTTCTCCTTCTTCTCCATAACTTCTACAGTCCTCTAAGAATCTCAGCGACAATGGTAGAATCATTGTCCCGCCACTAGATTGGCTGGTCTCGCATTACCTTGAGCAATTCTCGCATGGTCTCTAGCAGGTAAGACTAGTCTGCCTCGACGTGATTGTAAGGGAAGAGAAGGACGTCGGACGTATCTGGTCGGAGTCTCTTCTGCGTTCTCTCTTCTCTCGCAACTTAGAGGGAGCGAGAGAGCACACGAAATCGAGAGAATAAGGCACCTTCAACTCTTAATTATTCTTGCGGAAGGAGGATTCAGGTTGTCCGCTGCTTAGACCTTTTGACTACGGTTTCAGATACATATATCTTGCGCAGAGCGAACAAGAATGCATATTAGAGGATGGAGTGAGAGAACAGCGCACATCACTCGTATTCTTGACTATGTGTTATTAAGAGATCGGGCGGGGCGTTTCTGTTGGTGGCACGATGTGCGTGAGCATTTCTTCTCCCGGTCAGGGCAGGATAACGATTGAAGAACACTCCCAACCCCCTCCGAATGACGCCTGCTTCATTAGAGCACATCAAATTACGGCTCGACGAGATAATCCACAGTGCGGAAAGTGGCTATCTTAGTCTTGCTCGTTCCGAGACATTCTGTAGATTACAATCAAAGTAGGACCTGTGGTGGATCTTCCCTATGCGAATCGCCTCCTTTTTACAATCTTCAGAAACCAGACGTCAGAGCAATTCCTAAGGTCGATATTCAGGGCGGAGAGTTGGCTCTTATCTCTTCTCTATCTTCTCTCTGGTCTCTTCTTCCCTTTCCACATTGAGCTCAGATTGCTACCTTGGTGACAGGGGATGAGAGATAGCCTCTCTCTCTCTCTTCGCAGTACTACTTTCCTTCTCCAACTCTTCCCTCTCTCCTCCGCACTCTAGTCTTGATCACTGACCAACAGTGGTAGCTCTTCTCCGCGAAACGCACTGATCGCGAATACTTGATTTCTTATCCATTTTTATTCCACTCGTATCAAATTCCAGACTTCTATATAATCTCGAATAGAAGAATATTTCAATGGAAAAAAAAACGAATCACCTAAGCAATCGCATAACACCACAAGGATTAGTAAACATAATAAGGATCTCAAGTAAGTTTCATGATCTCGCAGGAAGCATTCCTCTTAGATTTTGGCAAAAAGTTAACTTTGCAGGTAATTTATGCGAGAAGACTATTTCTATTCTTCCCTGAAGCCGAATACGACCATCTAAGATCTCTTTTTCTCAATCGAATCGCTGATGAACATGAACAATCTCACAAACATGAATATTCTCTCCAAGAATTTCTTTTGAGTCTGAGTCCATGTCGTTCTATGTACTGGAAGTAATCGATTCTAAAACAAGTAAGAATTGCCTAAAAGAATAAAATTATGATTTATCTTTGCCTGAATAACAGCACACTGAAAAAAATATTTTCTACATTGAACATAAATTAATTTGAGATTCACGCATTTCAAAGAGTGCTGAGATTGTCTCTAGAAGGAATGGAATACATCGGTGATGACGGAAGTTCAAAGAAGCTCTGAATTCCGAGTGAAGATGGGGGAACTCTAGACACTCGAGGGTCGGACTCTCTCCAATCCGCACGTTCTCTCGTTTTCCCTGACCAGCTGGAAGAAAAAAAACATTCACAAATTAGCTTCTCCCTATCATTATCTAAGAATATTTCAATGGAAAAAAACGCTCGTCAGCCAACCATTGATAAGTGCTTTCAAAGATGAATTTATCACAGACTAAAAGCGTTTTATGGTAGTGCTAGAACATTGTGAGTCCTCTCCTGATACACATCTGGATCCTCCTTAACTGATTCTGGTATAAATCAAAATCCGTACCTTGCGAATATTGGATGCGGGAGAGGAGGCTTTATCTCTTCTCTAGCTTCTCCCTCATTTCTTCCTTCTCCTCTCTCTCCAATCTCATCAGTCTCTTCCTTCTTCGACATCAAGTTTGACCCCATGACAACGGAGGCAGGTTGAGAGAGAATCTTCCCCGAACCCATCCCCTACAATTTGAACTACTTATTGTCC
The DNA here is from genome assembly GCA_900490845.1 of Pristionchus japonicus. Taxonomy (NCBI): domain Eukaryota; kingdom Metazoa; phylum Nematoda; class Chromadorea; order Rhabditida; family Neodiplogasteridae; genus Pristionchus; species Pristionchus japonicus. The sequence continues at coordinate 279,886 of LS506421.1, read as the reverse complement.
CTTCGTAACTCTCCCTCTCAATCGTCATTATCTGAGCACGGTCTCGTCCTTATGCTTCCCTCACAACTTCTTCCCCTCTTTGTCTTTAACAAACCTTCCGAGTTCCCTCATAGTCTCTCACTGCATTATTACCCATCATCTATCACGTAAATCTCGCGAATCAGTTGGCGTGTATTCCACCATAGATCGAAGAGGTGACCGTAGAAACAGCCATCATTTCCTCTTCTCACCCGGTCACCTAAAACTGTGCCTGAGATATAATATGTACACGGAACAGACGGCTCCATCTCTTCTCTTCCTTTTCCCACTCTCTCTCCAATCTCTTCAGTCTCTTCCCTCATCGACCTCTAGATGGTACTACCAGGAATTGTCAAATTTATTTGGGAAAAAACCATATGAGAAACGGTTTTCTAGTAAAGAGCGTTTTGAGAAACTTTAAATTAAAAGAATCTATTTTGGAAGTAAATAATCTGGAAATAATAAATAAGAATAAAATTTGTATAAAGAAAAAGATGGGAAGCAGTTTTCTCGGAAATTACCATTTGGGAAATGTTTTGCAGGGAATACGGTAGGACCAGGAAATAGCACAAGCCGGAAAATACATGAACTCTCGCCCATTTGGCTCATTTTTCCTCTGAGTTATTGATTTCATGTTGTAAAAACGATTGAAACAAGAGAAAACCAGTGAAAGTGCGAAATTTCACCGAAAAACGGCTGTCGAACAACACAGTGATATGCTATTTACCGGTTCTCTAATTCCGGCTCAAAATTTCCGAGTTGGTCGTTTCCCAAAAATGATTTCCACGAAATAACTTTCCTATTTATTTATTTCCAAGCTCAATTTTCCAATGTCGTTATTTTTCAAATATTTATTTCCAGAATATTTTTTCCACTAAATTATTTCTCAAACGTGAATTTACAAACTAAATTTGACAATTCCTGGTAGTACCCTCTAGATTGAAGCCATGAAAACGGAGATAGCGGGGAAATACTGTCTTCCCCCCACTTCCTCTTCCCTTCATACTACTTACTCCCCCTCCATCCTTCTCTCTTCATCTTCAGAGCTCCGTATTGGACTTCTCCATTTGTTCATCACAACTTCTTCCTCTTTATCTTCCTTCACTACACCTTCTTTGCCCCTATTCTCTCTCACTTCTTTCTTGCTTATTGTCTTTATACTGTAGTTCTGTTCTTTGCACGCACTTAAATTACCGCGAATAATTGAATTTCTTCGTCATTCCACATGTGCACGAGCTTCTTTGAAGATTTATACACAATCTCTCCAACCGCCAAGTATCTCGACGAAAGATGAATCTACTGTAAAACGACTGAGAGCACGCACTTCGGACTGCACAGAAGTGAGATATATAATGGTTCCTTCTTGATTTACTGTCACACCGTTAGAGTAAACGAGCGAAAAGGTTCAAACTGGGCATCACAGCACACACTTGCAGAACCGCCGTTCAATCAACGTGCCCAATCTCGCTCTCTGCAATGAAGATTCAGTCGGTCAACTCCATCTAACTAAATCTGTATCTCTGTCAGTGCCCCTTTCTGTCTCTTCAAGTATCTCTCAGATGAAGTAGTTTCCTCCACCAAGATTAACATTTTTCCATACTACGTCTACAAAACCGTCCATTGCAACAATCCACCTAATAGGAGCAATGAGCCCAATTACTTCTTCTAATTTTGTACAACATGATAAAATTACGATGAACAGTCGCTTGGATTATATTAACTTCGAAATACCATCAGCTTGAAAACAGGAAGCGGATTTTCCATGTCGAAAGAGTGATGATCTGCTGTAAGAATGAACACTCTTTTCATACCTAAAAAGACGAACTCGAAAAGGCAGAGAGGCTCTGGATTCCGATGAGAGTTGTTTGGGAAACCCGAGAAATATTGTTGTTTCGTAGGATTTTCGTTGTTTGTCACAGTAATTCCCCCGCAAATCAAAGATGTCAGCAGATCTGAACAGAAGCGTGTCTTGGAAAGTGAGTAGCAGCTAAGATATCTCTACTGTCGATTCCTCTTTCTTCAATAGGCGAGTGATGTTCTGAATCTCTCCAATCCGCATGACCTCTCGAATACTCTGACCAGCTGGAAGAAAGAAGTCTTCCCAAAGAAGCTTCTCCTTGCCGTTATCGAAACAAATTATCAAAAACCCTCTCCAAGCTGGATCAGCCACCGACTGAAAGCCTTTCATGGATGCGCTCAATTAAGTTTCTACTCAAACTGTGATCTTAGAAGGCACACCGTTTAATTTCTTTCCAATTTCCTCTACAGACTGCAACACAAATTAAATTCTCAATTCTTTCCTGTGATAACTCTCTCCTAATATTTTTCGCTCATTATGGGCCATGATCCCAGTTTTCAAAAGAGGAACCGTCTATAGGAAGTCGTCTGCTGTCCTTGGCATACATGGCGCTATTGAACTACTTTGACCTTTGATCTTTGAAAGAGCCAGTCCAAATGCCCTCAAAAAATACTTTCATACCCTGTGTCATCGCTCCTTCTCATCTTCTGATCTCTCCGTCTCTCTCAGACAGGTCGCATCCGATCTCATCGGGGACTTCCGATCTACTAGACGCACTCTCTCTCCCTCCTCTCATTCATACTCTACCCTCGCATGTTGCCCTGTCCACTCTTTTCTCTTCTATTAATATTGTCTACTACGTATTCTCGAGCTTATTCCGCTCCATTTTCATGAACACACCTTTCCAGGATCTTCTCAAACTTTCGATTCTACAGACGAAATGGAGAATGTGTTTCCCATTCTCCCGGATGATATCATGCGAATCGTCTTCAGAGAATGTTCCGATAAGGATCGAGAAGCTGTTAGCACTACATGCAAGAGATTTCGAGCTTTGGATTTTGATGTTGGTGCGAGAACTTTCGCGAAAATCGACGTTACTTGGGTAAGTTCATTCACACATAACTAGTAGACCGTTATCTACATTTCAGGGCTTATTCAACCGAGAAATCGAGGGTATTAGACCTGGTTTGCCTGGTTATGAAGTTAATCTGACTAAGAAGAATGGTTATTACACGAACATATTTAAACACGCTAAGGCAGGCCGCCTTGAGATAACGGTTGGTTACTCATTTACATTATTTTGGAACTTTCCTACTTTTAAGGTGCTCGCAAGTGGAGGATCTCAGTTCATTGCACACCTGATTCGTACAATATCTTTTTACGAATTAATGATCACAGCTTACAGCGTCAAACACTTTGAAGAGTTAGTTTTCTCTTTCAAAATCCCTATTCATTTTCCTAACTAATATGCCGATTTCAGGTTGATAAAAATATTCAAAAATGGTCATAAACTAGACCAAGTAGCCGTCGAATTGAATCTGTATTTCGATTCAACGGCGGTGAATGTGCAAAGAACAAATGAGCTGCTGATGACGCTACCGAAGGTGAACAAGCTCACAATTATCCAGACTAAGGTTCGAAATTAATGGTTCGTTATAACATTTCTCTAATTCAGATTACGATCAACGAAGACTCTGTTGTTAATCTTGCTTCCATGACCAATATCTTGTATGTTGGACTGGTTCGATGTTCTGTTCAAGCGATTCTGAAAACCTTCGAGGTGAGAAAATAAAGAATTTGACTGTCGAAATTCGACATTTGTCTGATCTTTTCAGGAAGTGTGTCGGTCTACACACGCTAGTAAGGAAGTCGAATTCATCATTGAAACAACTCTGGCTAATGAGCTTTTTGCAACGTCTATTCCTACACTCGATAAGGCCATTCTGTCACCGGAAGATCGCATGATTGTTCATCAAGATAGTAATGCTACTCTATGGATATCTACTGATCTGATGAACGCCCAGATTTCAAAAATCACGATGGAGAAGAAGAAGAACCAATAATTACCGATCTGAAAAAATTACAATTCTCTATTCTCGTATTACCATACCATTGTCTGAGCATGTTCTCGTTGTTTCGATTAAATAAAAACATTTACTCTCTACTTCGATATCAATGTTTCACACACAATTCAGGAAATACTGTGCAATGTTGTGAAAAAAGCAGAGAAACTCGTTCCTGAGCACATTTCGGGAAAACACATTCTACCCTTAGTAACGATGACACCAAGACCATGAAGCTGGGAAATACCCTTTCTTTCTCCTCTTTTCTGATTGCGGAAGGAGTGACTTTCCTATTTGTGCCTCCGGTAAGAGTCCTTCACTCTACTGAGTACGGTAGAGTTGCGAGAAATCCGCGCGCTCTCTCGTTCAGTGACTATCATGAAGAAAGCGGTTTATTCAAAAGCAGAGTTGGCACCTCTTTCACGTCTCTTACCCGCGTCAGCTAATCGTTGGTGTCAGCTTTCCGAAATTGATTGAACTTCTCCCCCTCCCCTCCCTTCCCTCTCCCTCTCCTCCCACTATCCTACCGCTTACTCTTCTCCCTCTCGCCGTCTCTCCTCACTACCATGACGTGCAGCTCCATCAGAATCGACCCAAGCCGCATCCATGACAACGAGTGTGGAGAGGGGGAAGGTACTCCCCCTCTCCACTCCCCTTCCCTCTCCCTCTCGCGTCTCTCCCATGACATCCGTCTGTTCCCTCGTCGACCTCTAGATGGAATCCATGACAACGGAGAGATAGAGAGGGAGAATCTCTCTCTCTCTCGTGACACTCTTCCCACTTTCTGCCCTAATTCTACTACCTTTCTTTCGTTCTCTTCATCTCAAGTTCCTGTTCTAGTCAAGTCACACCGTTTATTGTCGCGAGTAATTGTATTCCTGTCAAGGTTCTTTCGTTAAATATAAAAACCAATTCCATGTTTCTACATAACCTCGTTTTTGATGGAAGTCAAATCGACCATAAACCGCTATGAAGAAAGAAGTAAGTAACCTGAGCGGATATTTACGGATAGCATGCCAAGTTGACCCATCTAGTTGTGAGGAATCATGTTGAATCTTCTCTTCATTAGAACGCTGTTGCATTAGTCAGAACGGCGACAAATGAAGAGACGATTACTCATATTTGAAATTTGTCGTATACGTCTTCAAATCTTCCGTGCAGGATCGTCAACACGCTCTAGCTAGAGCAAGCAATGGAAATGATGCCGTCACACGTCAGTCAGGAAAATGCCTCTACTGTGCATCTCGATCATATCTGGTTTTGTTTTATTAATGGTGCTCTTCTGTTTTACTTATACATCTATCCATTCAATATCTAGAAAAATATCTTGTACTAGTATGTGATTGTTTAAAAGTCTAGTCACCTGAAGAATATCCACCGGAAGTAATACCTGAAGTTTTTCTGCCTCCAACCTGAAATCTAAATTGTCCAAACGAATAAAATTATGATGTATTATTCATATTTCCATAAAGATACAAAAAAGAAGAATCAATAAAAATAGAGAAATTGAAAAATAAACATGGAAATGGAGCTTGTCACAGTGATGAAGTGTCGTGGATCAAGAATGGATGGATTATTTAACAATGCTATCTCATCCCATACATCTGAAAGTTAAGAGAGGAGAGGGAAATGTGAATAGAGAAGAGAAAATTCCGAGAATCAACGAGGATTCTCTTTGTGTCCGTGTACTTGCATTGTCTTCTATTTCGACACGGCAACGCAAATAAGTGCATCATAGTCTAAATCTCTCTCTGTTTCACTTGCTCTCTCACTCTGTCTGACCAGATGGTGGAACTTATTTCACAAAGGATTCGTCAGCTTGCGACTGTCTCTTACACTCATCAAAAAACCATTAGAGATGACTAGTTGAATTGCCAACAAGGAGTTGCACTTGTGATTGCAACAATCAGTGTGATGACTTAATAGAGGTTAAAGCCACGCTAGGATAGTGCCGGATATTTGACTGTCGTGAGGAGGCGAGCACGAAAGACCAAGACCGGCTGAACTATGGGATATGTAGTAAGGAGAAGAAGGAGAGTGGGAAATTATGTACTTTTTGGCCCGGACTTTTCTCTCTACCAACCGCTTTGAGTGCTGAGTGAGGCAAGGAATGCGAATAGGAGGGATAAACTACTCAAAAAATCATAAAAAGGAGGGATAACATCTGATGAAAAGGGCTGGGCCAAAAAAACAGAAGTGAGCATCTTCATCTCATCCCCTGATTGAACCCCGAAGATGGAGCACATCATTCCGATGGAATATTGATTCCCATGAACTTCATTCCCTTTACTGTCCCCACCTCCCTCTTCCGACTTCTGATGAAAAATTCGTGCGCTCTAGCATGGAAATGAGCAATTCCTTTCAAAGCAAATCACAGATATGTAATGGTTAAAATCCCTTCTACCTTCTTCAATCGTGAGGAGTTTCGGTATCGGGCTCAAAACTGGTCAGTCTTGCACTGAAGCATAGAGATTGACCATCCGTTTCCCTTGATATGCGCGCTAGTTTCGCCCAATCGTCGCGCGAAAGGGTGGTATTTCTTTGATTCTTCTATTTTCTGATTACTCTAGGGGAAGAGAATGGCCAATCTCATGTGCATAGTAATTTCGGCGCCTCTTTGGTCTCTGGTCGACCCTGGTCCGCTCTGAATTAAGGCGGGAAATGAGATTCACTAGGACTGAAAACCGGCCAACAACCGACGATGTGCCTCGTGGTACTGAATAATTAATTCGTATCAGTGGCTAAGAATGGGCGCCATTCAGGACTCATATTGTCTTGCACCGGTGAGCGGAATCTAGTCTAGAAATGGACGAGATGAGAGTCGGAACGAAGGAAAAGGTGAGAATCGTGCCCTTCTATCTCCGTTTGACTTTCGTTTTACTCTTGACACTATTCTCCAGAATCTCAATGAGGGGATCAATCATCATCAAGAACTTCTGCGAGAGTTCGACATGTCGGACGACTCAAGTGGAGAAGAGGTTAGCGTTACTCGATACTCGCGCTAGAGCTCGAGATACGGTATGTACTGTACTACTAGAGAGATGGATCTCACAGGGGCGCTAAAAGGGCGAGATAGTGTGTGAAACGTAGAGAGTCAGAGTAAGAATGGACATCTAACATGAATCACAACTGAATCATCACCAATGGATCGCCATTCGAGGTTGAGAAGAGATTCAAAAGTTAAGGCCATCAATTGCGTTTCGAGAAAAGTTTGATCTAAACTCAGGAATTCACTGATGATCACTTTCATCGTCTCTCTCAACTTCTTGCCGGAATGGAGGGTGGAATTGGAACGGAGGTTTGCTTTCTCACTGAACTCTGTGACATGGGAGGATGTTGTCGCGATTGTCGATCATTTCTGAAGGTGGCCACAAAGAAATCATGAACCTTTCAGTATCGAGGGAACGTTGGCATGCACACCGCTACCCAGCTGCTCGTGGGCGCGAATCTGCAGGAGAATGAGGAAGTGAGTCAAATTTTTCGAAATTCGTGAAAAAGATTTGCGTGCTCGCTGATACTCACAGAACAATACATTGATATCTGTAAATGCCACGCTTGAACGTGAATATCGCAGTTGTAGAAAGGTCTTCGGTGTTACAGATGCCCGTTCTCCTCTCTCTTCCCGTCATTGCCTCTCCTGTTCTCGACGAGAACGGCAGCAGAAGGACGATGACCGGATTCATGCTCTTCTCGAATGAGTGGAGACTGAAGATTTATGCAGCTTACAAGGTGAACAAGGTGAGATTGGCCTTTTACACTCCTTGTTTTGATCTTTGATCTTGCAGCCAACAATGAAGTCAATCTCGAAGGTGCTTGGAGACGCTTGGAATGGAATGTCCCCCGAAGATAAGATGCCGTATGATGCGCAGGTCGGTGATTTTAGTGTCTTTTCTCGCAAAGTATTGTAAATGTAGAATACTTTATGACATTTCGAGAGAAGAGTTCCTGAATGACCGTATGTTGGCCAGAATTCGGGAATGACCGTATGTTGGACAGAATTCGGAAGGTCTGATCTTTAATCTCTACAGGCGAAGGAAATCAGAGACGAATGCATGCGGAATTATCCGAATTGGAAGCCGCAGCCACGTAAGAAGAGAAAGTGTCGGAAGAGGAAGCAAATGAATCCTCGCACTGAGGTGAGAACATTCGAATCCTTGCTTAATCCATCAAGATATCCATGTTGTAGCCCGCTTAGAGCGAAAACAAGGTTACAGGAAGGGATAAAGATAGAAAGCTGCTTGGGAAAGATTAGAATGGGATGATGTTCGGTGTGATTCTTTTGATCCTTTCCCTTTATAGGCCGTACAGGCACAAGCATCCATTCCTCAACGTCCATCGAAGCTGACTGTGAAGCGCCCCGTTTCTAGCACCATGGCTGTCACACAGCAGCCCAAGCAGCCTCGCAATGCCTCATCCTGCTCTAGCAGCGATGCTCAGTTGCAGCTCCATCAGGTCAATGCCTATCAACCGCTGCCAAATCTACACGTGCAGCAATTCCTTCAAGCACATCCTTTCCGTCAGCCGCAGCCTGCTGCAGTAACCGAGCTCTCAGAGCGTGCAGCTTGCCTCGCCATTATCCTTAAAGCAGCTCTGGCTCAGGGAGCAGTTGATATCATTAACATGCTGCGCGAGTTTGTCGCCCAAAACATCCCCACGCTTCCTACACAGTAGAATAGTCGTCGAACTTGAACAGTGTACTTTTCACTTCAATTCACTTCCTCCCCTATTCCCAAATTTGTTCATTTCATTTCATCGTCCGTCCCGTGTCTTTGCGAGTGTTTGTACGTGTTTGTCGTAAACTCCTCTGGCGTGCCAATGATTCATTCTTCTACTCCTGATAAAGTAAATAATAAGCTCACTTTGCCGTAATTTTTCGAGACGATTCTGGCGGCGAACGCTGTCTCGAAGGCGTTTGCCACCCATTTATAGAGCGAATATTGCTGCTTCTTCTGACCCTTGAAAATAAGCGAAAATCAGGCCACACAAGGCCGTTTTTTAAACATAAAAGTTCGAACTGGTTCCTATTGTTATGCTGGAGCTCTAGGTACGGTATAGGCTCAAAAGGGCATGCTCATGATCTGTAGTATTTTGAGATTCGTTCAAATAAGTCATAATGAAGAGCAGGCCATATTTCGAATCTGGACAATGCAAAGATCACGATGATATCGATCAGGTTAGCAAAATCGTCATCGATGGGTAGGTCATGAACAAAAGTACCCTACGAAATGAGTTATTCATTTTCTTAAAATATCACTTGCACCAAGTGAATATCTCATCATCTCGCAGTTTCATCCAGTTATTCTGCAATTGGCAATCGAAACCTCTTCCAAATTCGAGAAAATTCCAATGTAGAAATGTCTATTTTCACTCCCAGCTTGAGAGATTGTCGAGCATACTTCTGAATCGATTCGAACTGGGCTGCAAAAAATCGTAGCGGTAGTTGATTAACAACGCCATCTAGCCTTCCCATAGCTTCTGCTTACCACTACCCGTATTGAGAGCGACAGCGCGCTGTCGAAGCGAATAATGGATGACAAAAAGATGATTCGTAACCGGAGATCTTGGTGCCTATGAGCTCAAATTCATTCAATAATACTAGCAGGCCATATTCCGATTCAGTACGAATTAGCAATGATTACTCAATTCAGGATGTAATGTCCGAACTGGAGTTGTATCAGTGATCGATTTTTTCCTCATCTAAGCAAGATACTCCTTTAAATCCAACTTACTCTTACCTAAGCACGATCTCGATCGTTCCCAGGCCTCGAGATCTCGAATCCCTCTATCCTCTCTTCGTTCTTCTACTTCTCAGGACGACTCTCTCCATTCCCGTAATCTCTTTCTTACTCCATTCCATACTTTCTCGTTCGATCCCAGTTTCGGCTAATAATTTATGTGTTACTGGGCCAGGCCGTGCGATAAACCTTTCTGCTGATTGTGCTCTTGATATCCGCAACTCAGAGGATTCTGAAATGCACTGTGCCTTGACGTTCGTCGATTCTATTTCTATCGAGAAGCTACTTTTGAGTCGTTCTTGCTTCCTTCTTCACTATTATGGCCTGATGAAAGACGAACACGTGATGGGAATACCCATACTGATCTGGAAAAACAGATGAAAGGGCCTCTCTCATCTGCACTTTCAGAAGCGGATAGCATGATGTGAAGCATAACGATCGGGCTGAATCGGAAACATCATAATCGTTTTCTAGAGATCAAGTACCCGAGTAAAAAAGCGCGGGAGGTGTTCACACATGCATGATTTTGACTGTTGCAGTTTTAAACAAACCTGGTTGCCCTCTCTGCACACGAACAAATTAGCTTCACGTTCACAGTTTTGTTGAGCGAAGATCACGGAGCATGAGGTCACAAGTATCTATGCGGTTTAAGAGAAGTGAAGGGAGAATGTTATAGATTCCGATTGATCAGGGAGGTGGCATAGGGAGGGCTAAGAGAAGGCGCAACTTCAATCGCATGCTAGTACTAGGGAAACATCCTACTCCAATCTCAACAGTCTCAACTTACAGTGTGGTTTGATGCCAAAGAACAAAGATCAAAGTTCAAATAACGAAGGACAGTACCCTATTCCGCGTCACTCCTTCCCTCCCTTGCTCGTAGATCAATAACCTCGTTTTAGGGATTCTCTCGTCACTTTTGTAGCCCAGTTGGTCTACTGTTTGCTTGTTTATTCGTAGAGTTCACAGTACACACGTCTCTCTGATCTCCAATCGATTAGGGAAGAGAGAGAGAGACGACTCGCTCCCTTGACCTACCCTCTCTCGTGACCTTTCCCTCCTCCTCTCCCCCTCTCCCGCCTCTCCCTCCTCTCCCTTCCCATCCCTCAGTGTCTTCCCATCTCCTCTGCGCGCTCCCCTCTCTGTTCCTCGCTCCATATCCCGTAAATTTTTGTCTGTTTAACAAAACCATTCATATTTCTTGCTGTTAGTCCTCATATATATATTCGTTGCCTCAATTTGCACCAATTTCGCACAGTTTTCTCCCATTTCTCCTCGTTTTTGCACCATTTTCGCCCGATTACAGCCGTCTTCTTCTCTCTTCCCATCCCATCAGTCTCTTCCCACCTTCTCCGCGCGCTCCTCGCTCTATTCCTCCCTTCCTGCCCCATTTTCTTTTATTTATTTACCGAAACAGTGATATTCCCCTTTTTCTCACATAGCCCTCGTTCTTCTTGATACCTTTCACACCAATTTCGCCCCCTTTTCTGATTGTTTCGCGCCTTTTCTTCCAATTATCGCTAAACTTTATAGATCCCCACCATGTCGCTGCTCGCCCGGTTTCTCCTGACTCGCTCGGCTCTCGTCGCGGCTCTGGCGCAGTTGCGTCGTCATCCGATTGGCGCCTTCCTCAACGCCCGCCTGGTGCGACACACTCGTCGATTCCTGCGGACCGTTAGACCCGCCGAGGTGAGACCCCTCTGAGTATTCTTTTGCTCATCTCATAGGTCTAATCACCGAACTTTCAGACTAATCGCGCCACTCCGGCTCGCATACAGAAGATGGGAAGGCTCCTGATGAAGATCCAACGCGCACTCGCCCGACTTGGTTGATCGTCTCGTTTGTTGTTCAGTATTTTGCTGATAAATTGTTGTTTCCACTTGTATCGACTTGCACTTAGGGAATCTCAACCACACTTTGTCTCAATGTTCATCACTCATTTTCTGTCCAACAGAGAGGCAACTGGGATGTTGTTCCGTCTCTTTTACTTGTATCTATCTCTCACTGTTCATGGGGAGTCTGATACACTGTAGGTGTCAGGGTCAGGGTTACGGTAATCCGAGGATGCTATGACTATGTGAGAATTCTACTTGCCACTACGCCTTTCGTCTACTGGTTCTCGACTTATCAGCCTCCCTTTCTTGTCCATCTCTCTACGTGAGTGATAGAAGCAAGCCAAAAAGATGAAGGGACTTGATAGCTCGGGGGTTTGATAACGGGGAGGCGTTACAAGCACGCGGAGTGGAAAGAGCATGGAGGGAGAAGATTGGCATGTGAATACTGTACTCTGTATTCGAGCGGAGTCCGGCTCCCTTTGACTAGCAGATCGTTGCGGTCTCCTCTGGAAACACAGTCAATTTCTCAAGTCATGCAAACATATTTCAGTTGTTCCGTGGTCGGGCGACGCGTCATTCTGTCGCCCTCGGAGGGAGTCTCCATTGTTTCTCACAGTCCGATGTCAAAGATCAAAAACCAAAGATCAGAAAGTGAAGCATCAAAAATCAAAAGAGATCTAACGCCCTCCCTTCCCTCTTCCCTTACTCTACCCTCTGGGGGGGGGGGGATCAAAAATGGCTTCGGCAGTTGGTCGACGACGCCCACTCGCCGATCACATGGCCTGCTGCCCGTTTAGAGAACGGTCGCTTGCTGTGGAAGCCGGTAATTTGGATCTTCCCGATGCCAACGAATTCAAATGCATTCAAAGAATTACGAGCAGGCCATAGTTCGAATCAGTACCAAAAAGAATAATGGCTGCTCTGTTCAGGATACAATGCCCACACTGGAGTTGCAGCTGTGATCTGCTTGTTCTTCTGCCCTCACGACAACAGAATCTTCCTCAGATCACTACTTCATCCCAACAAACTCGTGTTTGATCCCAGTCTAGGCTGATATTTTACGTGTTTCTTGTTTAGGTCGTGCGATAAATAGTTTAGTTGATTGTGTACTTGATATCCGCACATCAGGAGAATCTTAATCACACTTTACCTTGATGCTTTGAACTTTCTCTTCAATTAAGGCGCATCTTCTGAGTCGTTTCATCTTATCTTCACCTTCCTCCTCTATTATGAAGGGGTGTTGTGAAGACAGGGGAAAGGGAGATGGAGATACCCCCGCTGATCTGAACAGGGAATCCCTTATCTACTTATTTAGAGGCGGATATCTTAATTTGAAGCATAACGATCAGGTTGAATTGGAAAAGGGAACACCCTAATCGGTTGCATTGAGTACAAGGGCCATGGGAATGCGCACTAGAGGCGATCAGACAGGGATGATTGTAGCTGTTTCAAGTCCTTTATAGATTCTGATTGATCAGGGACGTGACATGAGGCGTCGCTTCTCCCCCATTCTCAGCAGTCATTTAAAGTGTTTTGTGATACCAAAGACCAAAGACCAACAGTCAAAGGTCAAAGATCAACGGAAAGTACCCCATTCCGCATCATTCCTTCCCTTCCCTTGCTCGTAGACCAATAACCTCGTTTCAGTGCTTCTTTCGTCACTTTTGTAGCCCGGTTAGACTACTGTTTGCTTGTTTGTTCCTAGAGTCAACAGTACGCACGTCTCTCTGATCTCCTATCGATTTGGGAAGAGAGAGAGAGAGAGAGATGGCACTCTCCTTTGACCTACCCTCTCTCGTGACCTATCCCTCCTCTCCCTCCTCGCCCTTCCCATCTCCGATCAGTCTCTCCCCATCCCTTCCGCGCTCTCCCCGCACTATTCCTCCCTTCCTACCTCTTTTTCTTGCATTTATGCCTTTGCTCGATCTTTAGGCTTCTTAAACCATTTTCGCCCCTATTCTTCCATTTCTGCTCGTTTTCTTGCCTTTTCCTCCCATTATCGCAAAACGTTATAGTCCCTCGCGATGTCTGCTCTTTCGCGTTTCGTCATGACGCGAGCAGCCCTCATCTCCGCCCTGGAGCAGTTGTGCCGCCATCCTACTGGCGCTCTCGCCAACGACATCCTCGTCCGGGCAACGCGTCGGTTTCTGCGAACCGCCAGGCCTGCTGAGGTGAGTATACTCTCTAAGTATTCTTTCGATTTTGCTCTAAGTGGCCTAATTACTGTATTTTTAGACAAATCGATCGACGGCGGCGCTCATCCAGAAGATGTACAAGTATCTTCTGAAGATCCAACGCGCCCTCGCCCGACTTCAGTAAAGCTGTTCTGTCTGTTTACCAGTTTTGTACGATAAACTGATTGTTGATTGCCCACTTGCTATCCACTTCTCAGGGGATACTGAAACACACTTAGTATTGATGTTCGCACTTCCCTCCCCCCTCTTCTCTATTGAAATGAGATGCAGTTTGGTAGGTGCGATCTTCTCGGATCATTCTTTCTCCGTTCATGGGGGTTTTAGAAAGACTGTAGGGATCCTGACCAGGGTTACGGTAGTCCAAATGGGATATGACAGTCCGCTCTCGAATCCTACTCGCTACTACGCTTTTAGGCTAAGGCTCACCAGTGATCAGCCTCTCTGTCTCGTCCATCTGTCAGAAATATAATCAGAGATTCGATAGCTAAAAGATACTCGCACACGGATCAGTCGAGGGGAGGCGTGGTGAAAAGTGAGTGAAGGGAGGAGACGCGTGCGACAGGCAGGCGGATTCTGCCCTTCATCTATATTCGAGCGGATTCTGGCATCCCTTGACTCACAAGCGAATGAGCAGATCGTTGCGGTCTCCCAATCAATAACACAATCAATTTCTCGAGGGGATAGGCTTAAGTTGTTCTGTGTGAGCATGACCAGGCCGGCGACGCGCCAGTCTGTCGCCTTCGGGAGGAATCTCATAGTTTCTCACAGTCTGATGTCACAGGCCAAAGATCAAAGAACAAAATGTGAAACACCAATGATCAAAAGAGATCTTTCCTCCTCCCCTCCCATCTTCCCTTTCCTCTGGCTCTCTGGATCCTCTGACGTAGATCATTGACCTCGTGATCTCCCTCATCCCTTCATCATTGACCTGCCCTCCCTCTCCCGCCCCTCTTCCCTTCTCCCTCTTCCCTTCCCTTGTCAAGTCATTCCCTTCCCATCTCGCACGTTTTATCCCCGTTTTTCATCAGTATTCTGCCTTCACTCCATTTGTCATATCACTACTTGATGATTTTGCCCCTAACAATGATTACCTGCTCGTGTTAGGAGCCCCTTTCCCCTTTTCTCTGTACTTCGCTCTGTTTTTGCCCCAGTTCTCGCTCAACTCGTGATTTTCTCAGGATGTCTTCGATTTCTCGCTTTGTTCACATGAAGGCCGCCCTCACCAGAGCCATCCTCGACCTCCAGAGGACTCCCTACGGCGTTCGCCTCAACAATCGCCTCGTCTTCTACACCCGCAGGCTTCTGATGGACACTGGGATATCGAGAGTGAGTTAGCTTGCCTTTGAGTGCCTATGATTCGCTCCTTCGACCTCATCTAATCATTCACATTGCAGAATCCCGCCGTCACCAACGCGAGAACTGCACAGATGAGAAGAATACTGACCCTGGTTCGACAAGCGATTCACCGTCTACAGTAAATTGTCCTGTTTGTTGCGCCGATAAAAAGTGCTTTTGTTTCCACTTGTGTTTCACCACACGGGGATCTGAACATACATGGACTCAAGAAGTTTAGTGAAGGGAAGCTAAAAGATCAAAGACATCCAAGCTGCTCTAGAATGGGGAAGTGAAGATAGCAATCGAATCCGTGGATGGGGCTCGTTGGGAGCAATTCCAAGGGGCTAGGAGCGTCGGGAAAGGTCGGAATCTATAGAAGCGAATCAAAGTGAGAAGTAACAAACCCTCGAATCAGTCTAAAATAGTGCAAGGTACATCGTGAGGGAGTCGTAGGTACGTGTCTCACAGCACGTGTTTTGGAGTCGATGGGGATGCAAGGGCGCAGAATCTGTTGACGTCTCGCATCTCTGCTCCGACAGCCGGAGTCGAGAGCCGGAGTCTCTGAGATGGGACGGAAACATGGCTTACTGTTTCTGCGTGATTGAGCACCGATGGCGAGCGGCGCGTCACTGTTTTCATCGGAAGGAGAAGGCGCATCTCATAACACCTCCCTTCTCAATAGACTCTCACAGTCTGACAACAAAGACCAAAGATCAAAGATCAATCGAGCTGCTCTCATCCTCCACTCCTCCTTTCCTAGCTTTACCCTCTGGGGGTAGATCATTGACCTCATGATCTCTCTCATTCCTTCCCATCTATTGATCTGCCCTCCCTCTCTCGCCCCTCTTCCCTTCCCTCCCAATCTTCCCTTGTCAGTCATTCACCTCTCTCTCTCTCTCTCCTTTACTCCTCTCCCTCCTCTCCCTTCCCATTCCCTCCCATCAGTCCCTTCCCATTTCCCCCGCTTTTTCCCCCTCCATTACCCGTTGTTTTTGTCAGTTTTGCCTAAACATTCATATTTCTTAGTGTCAGTCCTCATCGTTGTTGCCATTTGCTCTGTTTTCGCCCCATTTGCCTGTCATTCCTCTTCGTTTTCGCGTTTTTTAGCCGAAATGTCGTCCAATTTCCGAATTTCTCAGTATGTCTCTTCTCGCGAGATTCACCGTGACCAAGGCCGAGCTTTCCGCGGCCCTCGCTCAACTCCGCCGTCTCCCGAATGGGGCGCTTCTCAACATGGACCTCGTCCTGAAGACCTGCCGCTTGCTGCGACACATCGCTCCTGGCCGGGTTGGTTGCTTTTTGACAAACTCATTTGATCTGTCGGCCTCTAATCCCCGATGATTGCAAGTCAGCAAAGGTTATGACTGGACAGCACCGGGTTCGATTCCCGGTCCGTGCCATTGCTACCTTTGCTGTCTTACCTTTGCCTTTGGCACCTTAGCTGCAATGCAATGGTCATGTAACTTGAGCCTGCTCTGCTATTACTACAGCATATCTTTCAGAACATAGCAGATCTCTAATCCCTGCCATTTCAGCGCGCCGCCTTCACCGAGGAGCTCATCAGGAAGATGAGAAGACAGATTTTGAAGCTGCGACGGGCGATCTGAAGACTCTCCTAATGGTCCCCCTCCACTCCCGTCTTTCGCTGATAAACAGCTTGGTTGATTTTACTATTATTTAATACACGCGGATCCATCGAGGGGAGGCGTGGTGAACGGAGACAGGAGATGCGTTGAGACAGACATCGATTTCTGCCCTTCACCCATCATCGAGCGGAACCCGACTCCCGTTAATTCATAGCCCATGTAGCGAATAGTTGCGGCTCCCAACTGGAAAATCAATTTCTTAAAGTGCTGCAAATAGGTTTCACTTGTTCTGTGTGAGCGTTACCAAGCCGGCTGCCGGGTGTTCTATCGTCTTCGGGAGAATCTCTAACTCTGATTTCAAGGATCGAAGATCATGGCTCATAAAGTCGAACACCAAAGATCAAAATAGAGCTCTTCTCCTCCCCTCCATGATCAATACTCATACCCTCTGGCGTAGATCACAGATCTCTTGACCCCGCCTCTCTCTCTCGCCTTCCATTGATCTCCCTCTTCCCTCCCGCCTCCCTTCTCCCTCTTCCTTACTCAGGTCATTCCCTTCTCATCGCGCGTGTTTTCTCTCTGATTCCCACCTATTTTAGTCAGTATTCTGTGTTCTCATTTCACTATTTGATGATTTCGCTCATTACAATTACATGCGCGTGTTAGTAGATGTTAGAATACACAATCTCCTCTTTCGCTCTCTGTTTTCCCCCGCTATTTCTGTATTTCGCAGCGGTTTTGCCCCAGTTCTCGCTCAACGTTTGATCCTAGATGAATTAGTCTTTTGATCCTAGATGAATATGTGTGCTTCACTTTACGCAAATCCTCCCCTTCCTTCCCAACCATTTCACTGTCTTCCCTTCTCCCCCGTCGCGTTCCCTTCTTAGATCCTCCCTCTAACTTCTTTTGACTGGTTTCTTTCACTAACACATTGAAATCCCCGGTTTGCTGAGGGGTAGTCCTCGTTTTTACTTCTGTCCTCATTTCGTGCCTTTTTCGCACCGAACCTCGCTTTACTTTTGGCTTCCTCAGAATGTCGCCCCTCCATCGTTTCGTTATCTGTAAGCGGACCATCCGTTCGATCGTCCTCAAAGATCGAACGAAAGTACCCTCATTCTGTTCCCTGCGTCTTCCCTCCAGAGCTCAATGATCTAGAGTAGATCAATGATCTCGTGATCTCTCCTCCCTCTTCCTGTCCCATTCCATTGATCTCCCTCTCCTCTTCCCTCCCGCTTCCCTTCCCTCCCCTTCCATTATCCGTCATTCCTTTCTCATTTCACACGTTTCCTCTCCGTTTTCCATGTAATTTAGTCCTTATTTCGTTTG
>LS506421.1:245616-257414 GCA_900490845.1 Pristionchus japonicus | reverse complement strand
GTCTTCCCTCCAGAGCTCAATGATCTAGAGTAGATCAATGATCTCGTGATCTCTCCTCCCTCTTCCTGTCCCATTCCATTGATCTCCCTCTCCTCTTCCCTCCCGCTTCCCTTCCCTCCCCTTCCATTATCCGTCATTCCTTTCTCATTTCACACGTTTCCTCTCCGTTTTCCATGTAATTTAGTCCTTATTTCGTTTGTCAGGTCATTTGCCACATCCACCCACAGCCCTTCGGGCAATGATCGGCGAGTGAAACTCAGTTCATTGCCTCGGCTGACGCCGTAGCTTGTTTCAGTTTCCGCCCATTCGATGATTTCACCCAATTCATTGCGCTCATGATACTATGCACCCCTGTTTTCTCTGAGTTTCGTTATGTTTTCCGCGATCCTCTCCCTACTTTTGCCTTTCTTAGGATGTCTGCAATCGCCCGCTTTGTTCTCATGAAGGCCGCGCTCACCACTGCAGTGCTCGAGTTGAGGAGGATTCCCAATGGAGTCCGCCGCAATCATCGCCTCGTCGTCACTGCTTGCCGTCTTCTCGTCACCTCTCGTCCATCGGAGGTGAGAGACCTTGCCTTGGAATGACTTTGATTCTTTTCTTTTGACCTCTTCTAAACGTGACATTACAGAATGACGCCGTGACCAACGCGAGGACGACGATGCTGAGAAGAAAGTTAACGGAGATCCGTCGAGCAATTCTGCGCCTCAACTGATTGTTCCGTTTCATGAACTGATAAAGTGTTCTTTTGTTTCCACTTGTGTTTCACATCACAGGGATCTGAAACACACATGGACGGGGGGGGTGGGGCGCACGGTGGGGGTGCAAGGGCGCAGAGTCTGTTGACGTCCCGCATCTCTGTACCGACAGCCGGGGTCGACAGCCGGAATCGAGAGCCGGAGTCTCTGACATGGGACGGAAACATGGCTTTCGGCTCGATCGAGCACTGAAGGCGAGCGGCGCGTCACTGTTTTCATCGGGAGGAGAAGGCGCATCTCATAACACCTCCCATCTCAATAGACTCTCACAGTCTGACAACAAAGACCAAAGATCAAAGATCAGTCGAGCTGCTCTCATCCTCCACTCCTCCTTTCCTAGCTCTACCCTCTGGGAGTAGATCAGTGACCTCTTGACCTCGCCTCTCCCTCCTCATAAATCTCCCTCTCCCCTTCCCTTCTCAGGTTATTCCCATCTCATCGCCCACGTGTCATCCCTGTTTTCTTCTTCATTTCGTTTTGTCAGTTCACTAGTCAATGATTCTCTCATTGCATTGATTACCTGCGCGTTTTAGGAACCCCTGCTCCCCATTTTCTCTGTGTTTAGCGCTGTTTTCGCCCCAGTTCTCGCTCAACTTTTGTTCTTAGAATGAATTCGCTTGTGCGCTTCATTCTGTGCAAATCCTCACCTTCCTTCCCAACCATTATTTACCTCTCTTCCCTTCTCCCCCCCCCCCCGGTCCGCTCCCTTCTCAGATCCGCCATCTATCTACGTTTGAACTTGTCTGTTTCACTAAAACATTAGAATACCCTTTTTAACGTATTCTGCCCTTCCTTTTCGCCATTCTCACCATTTTCGTCCCGTTTTCTGTCAGATATCCTTGTTTTCGCGCCTTTTCGCCCCAGTTCTCGCTTAACTTTTGGTTTTCTTAGGATGTCTCCCCTCCATCGTTTCATCGTCTGCAAGCGAGCCCTCCGTTCGGCCGTCCTCGTTCTGAGGAGGACACCAAACGCCGTCGAACGCAACTATCGGCTCGTCGTGGAGACATGTCGTGTCCTTCGAGACCTCCATCCCTCTCAGGTGAGTCTGTGGCCTTTGAGTGGCTTTGAACGTACTTTTCTCACTTCTTTGATCTCATCTAATCAATATAATTGTAGGACGTCGCTGTGACCGAGGCCAGGATCGTCAAGATCATGGAGAAACTGGACGAAATCCATCGGGCAATCGATCGCCTCGCTTAATTGTGCACTTCTGATTGTGCCGATAAAGAACATTGTTGTTTTCGAATGTTGTTGACCACTTGTCACACCTCAGGAGATTCGGCAACAAACTGTGTCTTGATGTTCGCACCTCTTCTTGTTGTATTCTATGATGTGAATTGCTCAGTCTCGTCTTCTCGCGTCTCCATCTCACTGTTGAGTGGGATCGTTGAGCGAGTAATCGTAGATTACCTGTGGACCAGTAATGCAGATTGGAATAACGGGGAGGGGGAGACTAGTGTTTCACTATCAGTCCGCATTCAGGTTTGGGCCTGGTTCCCGGTTGTCTGCCATGTTGACTGTGGTCCCTGTGAAGAGATGCGTTAGTGTTTCAGCGTGATCGGGGTGCATCGCCCTGGAATCTTGATCGGTAAGGTCTCATGCCGTCAGCTTTCAATCTAAACAGACTCTTACATTGTGGTTATGCGAACTGGCCAGTCCACGATACTCAGAGAGAGCAGGGAAGGACATAGAACGCTAGCGGGTGTGTGGTGTACTGTAGGTATACGGTACGATGTAGTAGGAAAGGGATTCAATAACTTTCTATACACTACAAGAGGGTATTTCTTAGAGGGGAAGAGAGGGTTACGGTAATAGCTGCGGTCTTCTATACGGTATAAGGAATTGGCATACTGTAGATGGTATAGTGGATGGATACGGTAGAGACGATGGAAGGTAGTGGATGGATGGATGGATGTGGGTAGGAAACTCTTAAAATCCTAGAAGTGGATGGATGGAGCGAGGGTCCCGGTGGGTATTAAAGACCAAAGATCAGAGGAAACCAACTGGTAGATCAAAAACTGCATGCCCTGCCAGAGGGTACGAGAGCGTCAGAGAAGCAGAGACGACCCCGACACTCCCTTGATCTACCCTCTTCCTCCCTCCCTCCCTCCGCAGCCCTGTCTTCCCATCACTCTGTTCCTTTCCTCTCCGAGCGTTCCCCGCTTGTTTCCTCCTACATTTTCCTTCAATTTCGTCCGTTTTACTGAAACATTCCTAGTTTTAGCTGTAAGTCTTCATCTATATATTCGTTGGCACAATTTGCACCAATTTCATCCCCTTTTCTTCCATTTCTGCTCGTTTTCGCGCCTTTTCATCCCATTATCGCTAAACTTTGTAGTCATGTCCACCCTCTCGCGTTTCGTCATGATCCGATCGGCCCTGATCGCGGCGCTGGAGCAGCTGTCCCGCCATCCTACTGGCGCTCTCGCCAATGACATCCTCATCCGAGCCACTCGTCGGCTTCTTCGAACCGCCAGGCCTGCTGAGGTGAGTTACTCCCCTTCTGAGCTCATCTAATTGGCCTAATCACTGTACTTTTAGACTAATCGATCGACTGCAACACTCATCACGAAGATGGGCAGGTATCTCCTCAAGATTCAGCGTGCACTCGCCCGACTTCAGTAAGCTGTTCCGTTTGTTTGCCAGTTTTGTAAGATAAACTGATTGTTAATAGCCACTTGTAACCACACCTCTGGGGAATCTGAAACACACTTAGCCTCGATGTTCATCACTCATTTTCTGATCAACAGAGAGGCTACTGAGAAGTTGCTCCGTCTCATCTCCTTGTATCTATCTCTCACTGTGCATAGGGGATTCTGAAACACTGTAGGGGTCCTGGTCAGGATTACGGTAGTCCAATGGGCTGTGATTGTGAGCTGTGAGATTCTGCTCGCCCGTACGCCTATCAATGGCTGGTTGTCGAGCTGTCAGCATCCCTTCCTGTCCACATGAGGAGTAGAAGCAAGCCGAAATGGATGGAGCGAGGCTGACAGTCCTGTTGAATGCTAACAGAGAGGCGTTACATACTCACGGATCAATCGAGAGGATGCGTGGTGATCGTATTTAGGGAGGAGATGGAGGAAACGTCGGAGAGATGCGGCTTCTGCCTAATTCCTGTAATTTCAGCGCGATGCCATCACCGAGGAACGCATCAAGAAGATGAAGAAGAAGTTGATGAAACTACGCCGTGCTATCGCCCGCATCGCCTGAATTATTGATTTCTCTTGCGTTGATAAAGAGTTACCCTGTTTCTCATTGTGTTTCACAGCTCAGCGGTGTCGCACTTGCATCAATCGAATGGGGATAAGGGAGATAAAGGAAGAGAGGAGTAGTTACATATGAACGACTTGATCACAGTACACTTTCTCTGAACCGTTCACCCTGGACTCTGTAAAAGAACGCAACCATCTTACAGTGTGTTTGTGCCATCGGGAACCAGTCGGGAATGACGGACGGGCGCCGTGGGAGACGGGAGTAGTTTCCACATCCTGTAAGTCTTTCAACCAAAGTTATTCATAAAATCCTACTGTCAAAGGCCAAAGATTCATAGAGATCAAAGACTAAGTGCAAATGGAATCACCCCATACCCTCACTAGCTGGAAGGTCAAAAACCTAATGGCCACAGGTCTTACTTCACTGCGTTTTGTAGTAAGTGGATAACAGTACGTCCGTGTGCTTCTGTTTACAAGTTTTATGGCAGAACGCTCAACACACACGCCTCCCTGATCTCCCCGATCTATCGTATAGATTAGGGAAGTGACGGAGAGCGAGAGAGAGGAGGGAGGGGAAGAGGCTTGACCTACCCTCTCTCCCTCCACTCCCTCCTCTCCCTTCCCATCCCTCAGTCTCTTCCTTTCTTCTCTGCGCGCTCCCCGATCTATTCCTCCTTTTTTTTCGTATTTATTCAACAAAACAGTGATGTTCCCCTGTTTTATGGCGTAACCCTCGTGCTCCTACACGTCTTTCACACCGATTTCACCCCCTTTTCCTCCAATTTCTCTTCGTGTTCGCGCCTTTTCCTCCCATTATCGCAAAACGTTAAAGTCCCTCGCGATGTCGGCTCTTTCGCGTTTCGTCATGATCCGATCGGCTCTCATCGCGGCGTTGCCAGCTAGTTACCTAGCTAGTTGCCAGTTAGCAGCTTTGCCGCCATCCCACTGGCGCTCTCGCCAACGATATCCTCATCCGGGCCACCCGTCGGCTCCTTCGGACCGCAAGACCAGCTGAGGTGAGTTGCTCCCCCTCTGAGCCTTCTTTTGCTCATCTAATTGCTCTAACTACTCTACTTTCAGACCAATCGATCGACAGCTACTCTCATCACGAAGATGGGCAGGCTACTCATGAAGATACAACGCGCCATCCGCCGCCTTCAGTAAAGCTAGAGACCGCAAGCTCCGCCCACTTCGCGCGCTAAAGAGGGCGCCCTAAATGCGCGAATCAAAACTACAATTCGAGTTCTGCACCAATTCGAGTGATCTAAAAAGTTTTCAGTAGGTCTGAGGATTCCTCACAAAAGGAACACTGCCACAATTTCATTTTCTCAAGTTGAAGGCTCGAAAATTGCGAAATAAGGGTCGAGATAAGGGGAATAGCCGGTATCCCGAATAGGTACCATAGAGTGGCATAGTTTAGCCGATGCAACTTGATTTTAGACGATTTTTAAAAAAGAGAGTGTAATTTTATGAATTGTCTCCGATTTGTAACACCCGAAAATAGAAATAGGTGCAAGAGCGCGCGCATGCCCCTCTCCTCTCTCCCTATTCCCACGCAAAGTACTACCCGGCTACTCTAGCACGCACTCTCTCCGGTTAAAGGTGCGGCGCTTCTCTCCTCTGCCCCTATGGCTTGGGGAAGCTATGCTTCTTGACAATTTGCATTGAGTCAGATTTGGCTCCGCCCTCTTTTCATCAGACCCGATTTCCCTCTATCTCCCACTATGCAATTCAAACACGGTTTTCGACGTATAACTCGGCTTACAGATGAGATATCAACAAACGGTAAAAAGTATGGTCTTATTCAGACCTAGAGGGACACATTAGGCACCTCAAATACCCATCACGACGATTTCGATCAATGACCTTGGGGTCTCTAAGTAAAGCTGTTCCATTTGTTAACCAGTTTTGTTTGATAAACTGATCTGTTGCTTCTTTTGTATTCCATACCTCAGGGAATCTGAATCAAACTTAGCCTCGATGTTCCACACTCACTTTCTGTTCACAGAGAGGCAGCTGGAAAGTTGTTCCGTCTCATCTCCTTGTATCTATTTCTCACAGAGCATGAGGGATTCTGAAACACTGTAGGGTTCTGGTCAATGTTAGGGCAGTCCGAGGGGCTATGACAGTGCACTCTCGAATTGTACGCGCTACTACGCCCTTGGGGGCAGGTTCTTGAGCAATCAGTCCCCCTTTTTGTCAACGTGAAGAGTAGAAGCAAGCCGAAATGGATGAAGAGACTCGATAGCGCGGAGATTTGCTAACGGAGAGACTATTATTTATTACACGCGGATCCATCGAGGGGAGGCGTGGTGAACGGAGACAGGAGATGCGTTGAGACAGACTTCGACTTCTGCCCTTCACCCATCAACTCATAGCCCATGTAGCGGATAGTTGCAGCTCACAACTGGAAAATCAATTTCTTAAAGTGCTGCAAATAGGTTTCACTTGTTCTGTAAGAGCATTACCAAGCCGGCTTCCGGGTGTTCTATCGTCTTCGGGAGAATCTCTCACTCTGATTTCAAGGATCGAAGATCATAGCTCAAAAAGTCGAACACCAAAGATCAAAAGAGAGCTCTCCTCCTCCCCTCCATAATCAATCCTAATACCCACTGGCGTAGATCACTGACCTCTTGACCTCGCCTCCCTCTCCCCCTTCCATTGATCTCCCTCTTCCCTTCCCTCCATTCACTTCCTCGCCCTCTTCCCTTCTCAGGTCATTCCCCTCTCATCACGCACGTTTTCTCCCTGTCCATCTATTTTAGTTCTCTATCTATTTTAGTCTTTTTTTCGATTTATAAGTTCACTAGTCAATGATTCTCACATTACATTGATTACTTGTGCGTTTTAGGAGCCCCTGTTCCCTTTTTTTCTTAATTTCGCGCTGTTTGCCCCAGTTCTCGCTCAACTTTTGTTCCTAGAATGTAATCGCTTGTGCGCTTCACTTTACGCAAATCCTCCCCTTCCTCCCCAACCATTTCACGGTCTTTATAACTCCCTCGGTCCGTTCCTCTCTTAGCTCCTTCCTCTAGCTACTTTTGATCCAGTCTATTTCACCAAAACATTGAAATCGCCTGCTTATTGACCTAATCCGCGCTTTCCTTTTCGCCATTATCACTATTTTCACCCCGTTTTCGATAGCTTCTCCTCGTTTTCGCGCCTTTTCGCCCAGAACTCGCTCAACTTCTGTATTTCTCAGATGTCACCGCTTCATCGCTTCATTATCTGCAAGCGAGCCCTCCGTTCGGCCGTCCTCGTTCTGAGAAGGACACCCAATGCCGTCGAACGCAACTACCGGCTCGTTGTGGACACCTGTCGTGTCCTTCGAGACCTCCACCCGTCTCAAGTGAGACAGTTGCATTTGAGTGACTTTGTGGGCACTTTAATTTGCTTCTTTGACCTCATCTAATCAATATAATTGTAGGACGTCGCCGTGACCGAGGCCAGGATCGTCAAGATCATGGAGAAGTTGGACGAAATCCATCGGGCAATCGAGAGACTCGCTTAATTGTTCACTCCCATTTCCGCTGATAAACAGCTTTGTTGATTTCGAATGTTGCTGACCACTTGTCAGATTCTGGAACACACATTGTCTGGAAGTTCGCACCTCTCTTCTTGTTCGATACTATGATGTGAGTTGCTCAGTCTCGTCTTCTCACTTCTTCATTTCACTGTGGGGGGAGGGCGCTTTGAGCCTTAGCAAATCTCTCCTATGGCAGTGTGGTACTCGTCGTGCTGATCGGAGTGCCGGTTTATGAAAAGGGGTCGTCCACCTTCAAGAGCGGTGCCTTAGCAGCTCGTATCCAATGCAGTCCAGATCATCGGTCTATCCATTACGTGTGATACACCAGATACTCGACCAGGAACATCCGAGACCCTTCACAATGCGAAGCTTATCGACGACGAAGGATGAGGCTCCTGTGAAATTGCCCCTGTTGGCACTGTCAAATAGTGATGTTGTTTCCACTTGTATTTCGCATGCTAGCGGAATCTCATCAATCTAAAGGTCGAATTGTGAAATGTGGATAAAAGAAGAGAGGGAGAGAGAGGGAGACACTCATGCTTGTCTTTGATCACAGATTGATCCATGTTGGAACGGAAACAGACGGACTCCGATTTTCCCGAGTGGAAAATGGATCTTTTCACTATCAGTTTTCTGTCCACATTCAGTTTTGGGCCTGGTTCCCGGATTTCTGCACTGTGTCTGGTGGTCCCTGAGTAGGGATGAGTTAGAGTTAGTTTCGGCGTGATCGGGGTCAGGCGGAGCTGGTTCATCACGGAATATTGTTTGGTCATCCCACAATCCTTCAATCTAAGCAGGCTCTTGTATTCTGATATTAAAGACCAAAGATCAGACAAACCACGCTGGCAGATCAATAACCGCATGCCCTGCCAGATGGCGAGAGCGTCAGAGAAACAGACACGACCCCGGCGCTCCCTTGATCTACCCTCTTCCTCCCTCACTCTCTCCCTCCTCCCTCCTTCCCATTCATTTCGCCCTCTTCCCTCCTCTCCCTCATCCCTTCCCTACGCTGTTCCTCCCACTATTTTCGCGTAATTTCGTCCGTTTTACTAAAACATTGACATCCCCTGTTTTGTTTGCGCCAATCGCACCGTTTTCGCCCCGTTTTTCAACCATTTCCCGTCGTTTTCGCTCTTTTCCGCACCCATCTCGCCCAACTTTTGATATTCTCAGTATGACCGCGTCGCTTCGTCGTTTCGCAATTTGCAAGAACGCTCTCGCCGGCGCCCTCGCTCACCTACGACGCATGCCGAATGGAGTGTTGATGAACCACCGACTCGTCCGATCCGCGGTGCGACTGCTCAGGGAGTCCCGCCCGTCTGAGGTGAGATAGTTGCCTTTGATTTGTCCTTTGGTTTCTCGCTCGATCATCCTTTACTGATCGCTGATCTTTCAGAGTGACTCCGTGACCGACGAGAGGACGAAGCTGCTGCGAAAGAAACTCGAGAAGGTGCAGAGAGCGATTTGGAGACTCGCCTGAGGATGTCGCCTGAAGACTGTTGTTGTTGAGAATAAATGCTCTCTTGTTGTCCACTTGTATTTCACACCTCAAGGGATTCTGGGGATTCTGCGAGACACATTGATTTGCCTTGATTGTCTCTTACCCTACCTGCGGTCGCGTCTTCTCGCATCTTCCTTTCAGTATTGGGGGGAGGGTGCATTATGCGAGTGATCAAAGTTGTCTGTCACTAGGAATACCGTGCAAGTTGGGGTGAGAGGAGGAGGGGGAGAATCGTCCATCTTCTAGTGAGGTGTCTCTGCCGTCTTGAAGGCATGTGGCTCATCTTCGACAACTAAGGGGGAGTTCGTGCAGAAGAGCGAAGACTCCATGGATGAGAACCCACTTCCTGGACGATCTCGAATTGCTGTTTGGAGAGCAGAAGGAGCGTAAGAGAGGAGGAAGAGGAGGCGGAGGAGATTAAAGGAGAATATGAGGGGAGGAGGAGGGAGAGGAGGAGGGAGAAGTGGATTTTGTGCGTTATTGATGTTGTCACGATTCATTTGCTCTGACTGGATGTGGGATAATTGATCGGATTATCATGGAAGAATTAAGAAAATACTAAATGGTATTGACTACCGTACTTGCGGGATGAGACAACGAATGCCCATCCTTTATCGGCCTTCGCCTTCTCTCCCAAAGATACCAAGTAGAGGAGAGTGAGGGAGGGAGGGAGAGGAGAAAGGAGCACTCCGTTTTGGATAGAGGAGGAAGAGAATTAGATCATGAGAGGCGTCTCTGCATCTCTACCCTAATCGAGTAACCATAGAGCAAAGAGATGAAGGTTTATCGATCCTTGATCTGAAACCGACTCCTCTCCCGCAGACAGTAAAGGAGAGAGAGAGAGGGATGAGAGAGAGGGATGATAGGGAGGGGCTAATTCATGGCGAGAATGCCTCTCCGTCTCCTCTTAGTTTCCTCCTCCCTTCTCCTTCGCCTTCATTGCCTCCAGCAGCGTCCTTGAAGCGATGACAGATGAGTTACTATCGGAGGAGGGATGGCGCCAGGGGCAAGTGAGAGGCCATCGATTGATATCACCGGGAGTAAGAGAGGAGGGAGTGATGGGAACCTGAGTGACTTCTCCGTGCCCCAACTGGCACACGCTCACTCGAGCCGCCAGATGCACGTGCGTCTTCCAGAACCGTAACCGTCTTGTCGGCTAGGCGCCGGACTCCGCCGTGTCTGGCTGCGCCTCCTCGCTACTGCTGATCGATCTGCACGAGGTGGCTGATTGAGAACCAAAAGCGGAAGTGGACGCTGCTCGAAGGGAGTACGGTAGTCAGTTCAAGTTGCCCTGATTACTCAATGGGTCCCAGCAATAACTGAGAGCGGGCATAGGTACAAATCGAGACAACATCTAAGATGTTGCAGAGAAATCAGCCCTGTCTCGACGTTCGATACAATGGACTGAATCAGGCGTCTTGATTAGATTCTTTATCGCAGTGGGGATGGGAGCATACTGATAAGGCGAGTGAAAGATGGGAGAATGAGCAGTGAAGACAACACGAGAACGCAAACGCTGCCTTGTCTATAAAAAAAACCCAGATGCGTAATACTCTCAGTGATCAAGGGGGATTCTCAGAGTAGTATATAGGACAGATAGGAAATGATATTACGAGTCATGAAAGACATGGAGAATAAGAGAGGGGCATGTTAATATACAGAAAGAGCGAAATGGTGAGAAGTGGCTGAAACGAGCGATAAAGGAATCAACAAAAGTGGAACGGAAACAAGGGAGCCTGAATCATCTATCGAGATGAGAATAGTAAGTTAGTCGGGAAAGGAAGGCGGAATCTGCCGAGAAAGATAAAATGGTACGGTCAAATCGATGGTCAAAACATGAATAATCTCGTTTCGAGTCAGTGACAGAAATTAGTGCATAGAGAAAACGCAAGAAAAAGAATCAAATAATTACCTATAATTGCGTCTAAAATGAAAATTGGAACAGTGATATCAGCGATAATACAACAGAGACATGACAGGGACATTACTTTCCAGTGAATTATCTTCGAATGCATCAATAATTAGGGTATTCAAAGGAAACAAAACAGTTTGGCGAAGTTCTAGAACCAACAAATACAATAAATCAGTAGATAGTCGAGGTTGATTCAGTTCTTCTAGCGACGATCGTGGTAGATAGGCTTGCACCAGTTCTTGGAGTACAGGAAGTCGGGGTAGCGATACTGAAAAATCGACAATGAGTTTTTCGTAACCGAAATTTACAGCAATAAGAGCTCGTACTTACTTCTCGAGTAGTGCCTGGAGGAGAGAACGCAAATGCGACAACCAGCACCTTCTCTTCCCAACGTCTCAAAAAAAATCAACCTCAAAATATTACCATACACTTGCTTTTCGATTATGATCAATTTAGCTATTCTCAAGCAGAATAGACCACTAGATGAATGATTACCTGCTTCGGATGGATGATAACCTCGAGTGGCGTCATTTCCCTCGCCACATCACGCTCCTCGATCATCTTGTCCTGTAGTTAATTAATTAGTTAATTAAGAGACCTGCTCGGTAAAAATCGAGGATTTTCACATATCCCCCGGACACGTTCCTCCCGGAACGGGGTCAGCCAGTCCATACTCTAGTGTTAGGAGGGTCTTGCGCTCACATTGCTCATAGTACCCCTTGTTCGCGGCTTCCTGCATTGAGGCACGAGAAAAGCCGGAATATGTGTGAAATGTTCGAAAAATCATAAACTACAAACTTGTAGAGATTGACTCAAATGTTCACGTGCATCACGTTAGAGGTGACCAGAGGCATGCCTGCAGCAGTTTCATTGGAGTCCTGCTTGATTCCGGAAT
>LS506421.1:196161-241165 GCA_900490845.1 Pristionchus japonicus | reverse complement strand
TAGCGAATTTCACTCCCCTCCAATCCCCACTTTTTATTGTTTTATCTTACGCCTATGGAGTCCCTCTTCCATAATCAACATTAAACTTTTCGGGATTCACCCCATTGAAAGTTAGGAATTTCAATTATTCAAAAATAATTTCGGTTATAAAATCATAACTTTGTCGAAAAAAATCAAAAATTCGATTTCTAAAAAGATTTTTGTTTGTCATATTTTTGCACGAATTTTGAGCCGTAGAACAAGTTTCTAGCTCATCTGGGTCCTGAGATACACTATAGCCAGGTCCAGAACCGGTGAATCCCTAAAAGCCGGCTGTGGGACTCGTTGACCGGATAGTTCGAATCCTTGTCCTCAGGGTATGTATCCACCATAATATGATCGATTCCCATTGGGTTTAAAAAATCTAGTTCCGGATGGGGCTGTTTTTCATACATTCTCTCCTGATTCTTATGTTAATTCATTCTCAAAAACAAATTTACTGCTTCGAGTTCAAGTGAAGGACTTTCCTATTTTGCAGAGCAAAGAGTAAAAGTGGACAGTTAGCCAACTCTGAGGTGATTTTCACGTGTTCAGCACATTCTCTTTCTATCTCTACTAAAGAAGGACAGAGGGAAGAGGGGAAGAGGGATCGTGATTTGCTTTCAAATACGAAACTGTTTCTAACACTCACGTCATCAATCAATTCGTATTCTTCCAGTGAGCAGCGGTAGCACAACGAGTGAGCTGAAGTGGGCAGTATCATTGCTTGCATTCATTGATCATTGATCAACAAGTTGTCTTTTCGACGGTCATTCGCATAATTCATTGATCCAGTTTGATGAGTCAGCATCTAAAAACTACAAAGGTTCAGATCAGTGCTTAGAAATTGCACCATTACTTTCTAACCTCTATAAAAAAGGGAATACAAAATGATTTTTCGTCAGTTCGACAGAGTCAGGCAATAGTGCATGGATAGCAACTCACTCTTGTACTTCTCAAGCAGGGGAACGACATAGCTGAAGTGCACCCGCTCCTTCTTGCCCGTATCGACATGGCGGACTTGCAGCTACAGAAATCACGCATTGTTCTTTTCATTTGTTAACGTTATTCTATGAGATTTCCTTATTGGAACAGTACTCGATGCCACTTCCCCCATCACTCTAACTCCTCGTCCTCTTTCATCTTCCCCTCTTTCCAAAGCCATGAGTTCCGAGAACTTCGTGCTTCCACTTAGATTATGTTACCCGAACTGAGTACTCACCATGGCGAATCTGTTCGTCTCATCTGCAGGCTGAATACCGAGAACAGTTACGCGAAAGCCGATCCCCTCGCCGTAGTTGAGCAAGCAGCCGACGTGGCCTGAGTTGATTAGGAGGTCATTGACATGTCAAATCAAGAAACATACGACATTCGAGCGACCTTTACCATATTCTCAGGTGATTCCCGTCCTTACAACGAGAAGAAAGCATAAATAGCGAATCTAACTCACCCTTTGCCCAGCTGTCGAGGCCGCAAGGCTTCAGCCATTTGTGTTCATCGCTAAAATGGAAACGGTGATGTCAGTTCTCCATCGTTTCTCAATTAGTGTTCGATGTACTACTGTAGAATGAGTCAGCCCTCGAATGTTTCTCCCCCCTCACTATCATCGTCGCTATACAGTGCGTGTTAAGAAGAAGCCAGTCCTGAATAGCTCGTCCGATATTAATACCGAACTCACTAGATTTCATAACACAACTCCTGGTACTTTGCGTAGTCCGTCGAGCTCGCCATGTAGAACTCATCAAAGTTCCGAAATGATGTGAGCCAGATCTGGAAATTCATGAATAATGCTATCCCGACAGAAAAAAAGAGAAAAAAACGGCCGATTCTGTGTTTCTGTTGCATTTACCTTTTTCTCGAGACTTTTCAGGAGAGTAGAATGTCGAAAAGTGATTCTGTAAATGTTCTCTCACCTGGTCACTCCGCTTGTATTCCCGAATAGTCTCTGATCCCATGTCAGGATCGTCCTTGCGATGGAAGAATTGGTAGGGATATGGACGCATCGACTGATCTTAAAAGGGCGAAAACATTATTTCGAAACTGAAATATGAATTAACAGTGATCTAATACTCCCATAACTATCGGCACTTGATAGGACAGAAAGGGACTTCACACATCATTCCCCTACGACCTAGCAGCTGGCCTTTCCAGCGGGTCCCACCTAGCGTTGTCGTACGACTGTAAAATCGCTTGAAGTGGCAGTAAATTTACCTTTTACCTTAACGACTAAATCTGTTTCGCATTAACTATTCTGCCGTAACCTAATACACCTTCCTACAGTATCTTTCCACAGTCTAGCGCGTTCTACCGTACCTCCTCTGAAGTGTGGATCGTCACGAATCGCTCGTTCGATTCTCCACTCGCGTGCCAGAGACTCTCTGTCCAGATCCTCCTCCGATTCCTCGAATTTATACACCTAGAAGATCTTTCATTGGTTGATATGAAGTAGAATTCGAACACTTTGAAATAAAAGAATAGTTATTACTACTCACATCCCTTTTCTTCCCTGTCAAATATTTTCTTAGTCTTTGAATACGAGCGAGAATTGGTCATAGCGTAGCCAGAACTAAAGATTTAGGTGAATAAATATCGCATCAAATGCGGAATCGATAACTGAATACCGTACCGAGAACTTTCTGCCATCTAGGTAGACGTTCGACTGCGATGGATTCATCTCGAATGAACCGCTCCGATTGGCATTCCTCTCGAATCCAGGAGGCTCAGCAACTGAAATTTAAAAAAAATCCACAATTAATTAATGAAACATGCAGGAGTTCTACTATGATCAACTGTGCTCTCTTTTCGGGTGATGTCCAGTAGTAAACGTGAGAAAGACGTATCGAATTTCATTCTCTAATCATTTGTGGAGTACACAGGATGAGTCCACCCCCACTCTTGTAACTCTGCGTTAGCAATCCAATTTAAAGATATCCATGTTTCCGGGGAATTCCACAAGTGCCAAATTGACTTACACATGTTCCGATCGGAATATCCGAATCCGTTGTGGGATCTGTCCCTGATAGTGTGTTCAAGGCCGGGCGGAAACGTCACAGAGCTGAGAATCAACTGTCTGACTCTCTTCCCTTCCCACACCTTCACAAATGAAGGTATTTCCATATTCAATAAATGTTGATTTTGCTCATGTTTGCATAAAAGCGTGCGCTTATTGACAGCGTACTTACTAGCTGATAACAGGCCCATCAGTCCACCCTGCCCGATGTTGTACCAGTGCTAATTGATCCCAGCTTGGATGGCCTGTTCGACTAGTCGCCGCGAGACAAGACTTCAGTCATGTATTGCTCCGGGATGCCATTCAAGCGAGGCGCTCATAATCGATCTAAACTCCGGTCGCCGTTCCCGGCTCTAGTTAGCCGGAGCCGTCACACCCAACCCGGATTCAGATGGTCTTGCCGACGCTCTGCGATAGCTTCTGACCTAAATTACGTATAAGTCCAGAGCCGGAATCAAACGCTGGCTCTCGGAATCGCCGGCTCTATGTTCATGATCATCGCTCTGCATCAAATAGTTAATGCGAAAAAAGGATTTAATCTGTGCAGATAAGTGCGATTTCCAAAGTTCCAGATGTGTTTTGGTGTTGGCATAGCCCTTTCGAGTCACCGTTTCACAGGGAAACAGTGGAAGCGCGCCGATTTCATCTTCGCCCTCGAGCAGGAACATCGTCCCGGATATCTAATCTACGACTCTAATAAACCCGAAGCATGAGATTCGTGTCGGCGTTCTACAATCGCTTCTCACTTCTAATGCTCGTTCCTAATGATTCCGAGCCCGGAAATAAATGCCGGCTCTCCAGTATCTTGTTTTGATTGGCGCGTTTGGCGGTTCTAATCTGTAGCAATGGATGAATGCTCTGAGCACCGATTCCGTCTCATCCCTTGATCCGGAGAATCTATTTTCCGGCTTCGGCCCCGGTTCCCTCGGGCGGACGCCGATTAGTCGTTTTGTGACTAATAGCGTAAGTGCGAATTGAAATACAGAGCCGGAATCAAAAGCCGGCTCTGTATCTCCAATCTGTGTTTGAGACACAATGCACACGACCCTTATTGGTCGCAATGAATATGATTGGGCAGGAATAGTACTTATCTTCTAAATATGCGTCTGACATAAGGTGCCAAAGAGATATTAGAGCGCATAATTAATTAATCAATTTCCCAACGTAGTAAAACAATAAGAAATATAAAAAGAAAAGAGAACCGAGGGCATTTTAGCGCTGTTTACAATGAAATGATTGTTTTGGAACATTGGTGAAGGCCAGTTACTCCTTAAGCAGTTCAAAATTCCGCACAATTTGAACAATATTCGATAAATTTCAGTTAAAATAATTAGAGATCTGTAGGAAACGAAAGAAACACGAGAGATTTGAGACGTCAAAGATGACAGAAAGTGCTTGAAAGAGTGCAATAATGCATGAAAATGAGAGATGAAATCTCGAAGTTTCAAACAAATCTAGACTCGGGAAAGCAAGGTTGGATGGAAAGGAGAAGCCTAGAGGTCTGGAGAATATCGGGAAATGACCGGTGTCCGAACGGTGTCGCTCATCCCTTTTCTGCTAGGAAGTCATCTGGCGCAGTAATTAGCTCGCCGTAACATCAAGGAGAAAGGGAGAAATAGGATGCCGCGGGGATTATCCAGGGCATTAGGACTCGGAAAGTCAACGTTGACCAGGTGGGTCCGTAGCTTGGAATTCGAAAACCGGGAAAGCACGATCGCCATTTCAAGATGATATTGTCCAAACCTATCTAGAAAGAGAAAAAGTCTCTTACACTACTTGCGATGGATCGACGGGAGGCATCCTTCGGCCGGTCTCCCCAGTCACCCCGGGAAGGCTAGTGCGTTCTTTTCGGATGGTCGGGACGCCAGTGGACTCCAATTCGTGGACTAACATAAATAGAGATTACTTCTCCGGTTCTGTTAGTTCCCCGCGGACCGCCCGGACTATGATCAAGGAAATCCTGGTTTCGGTCAATATCCTATCAAATAGAGGAACGACTGGTCTTCCCTCTTTTAAGAGACTGGATCCAGCGCGTCCAGGGAGTACCCGGACCTTAGAGACCATCGGAGGACACGGAAGGGAGAGATTGCTCGGGGTTCCGGGAGCGCCTGGTGTCTTCGGAGCCGTGAACTCAATGGAGAGGAAGATATACAGGCATCTTGGTTGACGGGCTCTCCAAGGGCCGCCAGATCTTCTCGGCTCCATCGGAAGACGGAAAGAGCTGAGATCTCAACCACCTCCGACTCTCTCCATTCTCCCTACTCTCTCGTATTAGACAGAGCGAGAGAGTATGCGAAACGGAGAGGCCACGGCGTCCTGCGTCCAAATGAGACAGCATTCCTTGTCTGCACGGTGCCGGAAAGGAGGGAGTAACGGAAAGGAGTAACTACCGGCAGAAATGAATTTCCGTTTCTTCTGACCATTGTGTGTGCGAGACGCGGATCCGAGTTCCCAACTGCAAATAGGAGAAACTGACCCTCCCAGACTCACCGGAGAGCCCGATCACTCTGTCTGGGCTACCGTGATCAAACGAATACAGGTTTCGGTCACTCTCGTATTTCTGACTGAGTCGACTGAGTGACCCGGAGCGCCCGGACCGCCCGGAGCACCAGCGCGCGATACGCTTGACCGTGATTCATGCAAAATCAACATTCTCTCAAGTGGCGTCACCATCACCACTCTCTTCTTTTCCGTCCCGAGTAACAGTGGAAACTGGCCGAAGATTAATTATTTTAATTACTCAATTAATTTAACAATTAATAAGCCTTCACTGGGCATTTTAACTCTCTTCTTCTGGGCAGAAGGGGCGAGAGAGCACGCGGAATGGAGAGAGTGATTTCGAATACTGCAGTTCCAGTATTCGAATAGCGGGTAGTTCAAACAGCAACATTAATTACTCTGTTCATTATTTTAGTATTCGCAATCCTCAAACAACGGTACAATCGAGTCCCGTAACTTTATAATCGTGAATAAGCCAATTCCCATCACTTGAGCCTGTCATAATAGGCGTTTCCTTGCTCAATCGGTTGCTCGTTGGCTGTTTATTCGAAAACATGATTAATTGTGCTCGAATGAGCCGATTTTATCTTTCTGGCAACGCAGTATCCAACATTCCTTTCTTTTATTGCACTGTTTTCCGTTCGTTAGCCTTGACTTCATTTTTCTTTCAATTCCAGCCAGACACTCAATCAATACGAGTATTGAATGGGTATGCTCACTAATAAATGTTCATTGATGCTTTTGGAATGCCAAAACATAGTTTGTCGATAAAATTAATTCAGAAATATATTTATTTACACTGCATTTCTTTGACTGAACAGGATATGCAGTTAAACACTGCTGGCTAACGCCCATTTGGCCGAAATGCATTCTTTGTTGTGCTCGCTCACTTTTCCAACCAAAAAATAATTAAATTATTGCTTCTAAACTATTGAAATCTATTTTCGAATATTTTCTATGAATTTGGTGTGACCACAAAAGCTTGGGCGACAATTGTGTAAACACTCCCGCTGACCTGCACCACGAGTACACCACCTAACCATTCCAACCACCCGCCTAGCGTGAGGAATCTCTCTCTCTCCCTTTCTTTTCCTCTATCTTTCTCTATCTCTCTGTGATCCTTAATTGGGTTGACTTCGTTAAATATCAGGGATAATATCAGGAGAAGGGGTAGAAAGGAAGACGAGCTCATTCTGGAACTGCTCTCTGACTCTCTCCATTTCACGTGCTCTCTCGCCCTTTCCGTCCAGCGTGTAGAGAGTTGTAGTACCCAGAAAAAGCAAAACCATGGTCATCGTTGATAAATTCTGACGGAGTAACGACACAATTCTCCTCTCGGGGTTCACTAACTCTCTCCTCTAGCGCGATGGAAAGTTATTGTGCTTCGATCTCACACAAATCGAGTTCAACGTCGGAGAATTCTGGAGTCAAGGCACATTTCACGTCACCTCTCTCACTAACTTCCACCATTCTCCTCTTACTCGATGTGAACACACAATGTTCAATTAACAGGCGCTCGTGCTTCGATCGCCATCTTCTTCGTAGGATTCTGACGACGACTGGCGGCATCTAATCACAGTCGGTTGGCACCGCCCGGGGGCAGTGCCATTCCAAAATTTGGTTTATAGCTTCTCCACTGCGGTTAGGCAGGGCCAGCTCGAATGCTCACGGCTTGAGTTTTTGGATAAAACCGACTAAGCAGTCGAAAGTTGCCGTCTCGTAGCCTCAGTGTAATCTGCGCGCGCCGGGTTGTAGTCAGTGGGGGGAGGCGAGAGAGGCAGCGGAGTCGAAGGCAGAGGAGCGGCCTTGTGATCTGATTGGTGCCTCGCCTCTCATTGGCTGGGGCACAGAGAGCGAGAGTAGTGTTGGTGGCTTGGGGGCAGAGACGCAGAGGAAATCGAGTCGCCTCTCGTTTCGCCTGGGCTTCCTTGTTTCTGGCTGTTTTCCCGCCTCAATCGATATTTCCCTCCTTCCAGGATATTCGAATCGCAAGCCTCGAGGCGATCAGCAGTCTGCGGGCCACCTCCAGCGCCCTTATTCGCTGAATTGGTGGGTAATTAGTGATTCAATTCTCCTTTTCCGGGCCAATAAGCCGGCCATTCAACCCATTTATTCATCATCTGAGGGTATTAAATGGTCTATCAAGGGCTTATCATGGTTTTGCCCACTCGTTCCGTCGCGTACTAGGTTA
Organism: Pristionchus japonicus; assembly: GCA_900490845.1. Lineage (NCBI taxonomy): Eukaryota > Metazoa > Nematoda > Chromadorea > Rhabditida > Neodiplogasteridae > Pristionchus > Pristionchus japonicus. The sequence goes on along the minus strand of LS506421.1, from coordinate 233,447 downwards.
TTCTAGTCATATTTGCTCTAGTTGAGCCCGGATCGTTGCGTATTGTGCAAGGGAAGGGGAAGCAATTATGTGTTTTGGCGACCAGTTCCTTATTGCTACATTGTAATCGCTTGGAATTATGCATTTTTGAATTGAAATCAACAATAACTTCATTTCAGAGCGGGAAATTCACTACTGGGGCGGCAGCCTATCAACCCTCACGACTTCACACCTTCGATTCGCCGAAATGGTTCGTGGTTCTTTTAAAAAAAAAATATTTTGATGATCGGGCACTTCTGTACGTGTTAAAATTAATATTTTTGACGAAATTTATATATTTGTGAAGTAACTGACCGAGTTTTCGCGGCTTTGAATGACAACAGCCTCCGATTACTTTCGAAATCCATAATATTCAATAGAACAGTGAATAGACGGGCTGCTGTGCATACAGAGAGACTGAAATGGGCTTGAATATTTTTAATCATTGTATTATAATTAATTAATTGCAGGCCGACAATCTCGGCTGCGAATGCTCTTCCGATTACCCCTAGTCCGGCAAACTCCCCGACTGGAGGAACAAAAGCAATACCGAGTTACTGATTAAGGTACTCGCTGATGGTTTAATTAATTGACAATTACTCCTTGTCATGCACGATTACCGGTAGAAGAATCTTGTTTCGTCCTGATGTTTCGTAACAGTGGGCACCGGGTGGAACTAAACACCAGGTGGAATCATTCCCCTTTCTTTCTTGACCTCTCCAGGCCTGTCAAGTGCCCCCCAGTGGGCATTAGGAACGATGATTGCAAGATCAGTGTATTATCCTAAACTGTGTGCGCATCAAACAGCTTAGATCAGAGTTCCTTTGATTATCCAACTCGGGTTCCCATGGACAATGATTGCAGGGGGAGTCTGGTCATACTACTGCCAGAGGGAAATACTACACTCGAGTATTCACAGATCTCTCTAATATTCCCTTTCCAGGTTGTTTGCTCTTCTCTCCTCCCTGATGACTCTCTCCGAATCGACTCCTTATCAAGCAACATTCAATACTCCATGCTTCGACTCGGTTGCTCAATCGAAGCGAGGATCGAGGGTGAGTCGGGGGATCAATTAGACGTGACCTGAGAGAGAATGACGAGTCTGATCCATCCCAATATGAGGGGAGAGAGAGGGGATTAGAGAGAGAGGAGGGGCAGTCTCTATCTTGTCTCAATCTTGACCTAGCCTCGAGAGGGGGCGGCCTTCGGACCTTCATTATTTACCCAAAATGGCGAGAAAAGAGGGAGAGAGAGTGTTTGAGATGAGAGAACCAGAGAAAGGCCAGATAAAGGGCGTTAGAGACGGAAAGTCAGAGATCTCTATATTTTTTCACTACGCCGATTTTTCCTGGGGTATTGAGTCTTGACACAATGGGAATCGTCAATTATGCAGCCCCGAGTTAGACGTAAGAATTGCACTGAACTGCTAGGCTGATGAGCTGCTAAATTTAGACGAATAAGCGAAATCAAGATGGCGTCAACACGAACGAATTTCATAATCGAGTCGAAAAAGGCACCAGTGCAGGAAACGTCGTCTCAATATGCACTACGGAGTACTGTAATACGTACGATACCGTAGCCTAGGATGTAGGAAAAGACTTAGAAATGACGAACGGTGCGAATTTCCCCCTTTCCCTTCTTCCCTTCTCCGTTCTTCTCACCACGGGGTTAGATAGGGAGGGAGGAAGTGAATACGCAAAAAGCCTTCTTTAGGAAGGGGCCTGTTTCCTCTCCTCTCCTCTCATACATGTGACCTGGTTTCCCCCAATCATATCTGTCACTCGATCTATTCATCTCGATTGCTGGGCAAAGAATTGACCATCTACTAGTTATGGGGCGAACATTGCAGCCGTCTAGACGATTTCTATTTGAAGAAAACACCTAGAAGAAATCAAGGGAAACAGAGACCATTTCCCCTCTCAAACAGTGGGAGAGGGGTCTAATCGACGAGCCATTCCATCTCCATCAAATACATTGAGAGGGAGAAAAGTGAGGGACTCTGTCCGGCCCCATGCAAGTATTAGCTTTTAAAAAAGCGTTTCACGAATGCTAGTAAATCTAAAACCAGTCGGTAATTAAATAATTAAATATTAACAAAGAAAATAAATAAAACCAGTTTGTGTTTGAGAACCAAGGCCGGGTTTTAGGACGTCAGCCACGCTGAGGGATCGGGCTCTGCCAATGCGACCATCGCTATGCCGTCTCGGCCGATTTCTGAGCGGAATTCGCGTCCGAACTGTCGTACTGTCGCCTGAATCGTTCCGTCTTCTACCAGGTTGGCTATTTTGACGCCGCTTACGTCAGAAACTCGAGTCATTAGTCGAACTTTAAACATTGATCACTCGTTTTGGCTTACTACGCGCGAACCGACCGGCCCACAGGCGACCGGCTCCATACCTATCAAGATGAGTATTCTCAAGTAGTTATTGTGAAAGTGAATTTAAAAAAAACAGGATTAGAATATCCCAAAGTCAATACTTGCACCGAAACTCGTTCGAACAATGCAATAGCTCAACGCGAAGATTCATTCGATTTGAGTTTCTGCCCTATTTAGATAGTTACAATGGCCTTCTATGCGTTCAATTATGAGAAACCGACACCAGTTCACGCTTATTGAGTGATTCGAAGCTGGCAAATACAGTTATTGTGCCGCTTTAACCTCACGTTTTGCTTTTCTTGATGCATATGTTTCAGGCCGGCGTTCTCCATTCGTTTCCTCCTCTCAACAACTTCGAGACGATCTCAAAGATGTTTTCGAGGCCTGGCGAGTATTTTGATTTCAGTTTCTTCTCTATGTACTGCCATTTCACCGCGTTTTCGCCATTTCGAAGCAAGGAATGGTGCTGAACGTGGTTTTGGCACAATTCCAAGAACTACCGTACTCCTTCCGTTAGGGAGTCTCTGACTTTCAATTGTTGGTGATGATTTTGGAAACAGAATAAATAGCTTCTAATTATTTATTTGATCACAATTTCTGATTAAAACATTATTGAAAAATTCAAATATCACTGTATCATCGAAAATATTGATGTTTGAATAAAAGACTTTTTCAGACAATCGACTTCGTTCGGTCGGAATCATCAGGAATCTTCAAGATTCAATTCGAAAACTGCCTCATCATGGGACTCCAGGTTTATGAAGCGTAGTAGAAGTCACTGTACAAAGATATGCGCTCTGTTCTCTAAGATCGGGCCTACGGAAGGCACTGATTGGTGGGAATGTTTGCTCATAGGGACGAATCGACGGGGAATAAATTGATGACTATAGTGGACCATTGATAGTGGAGGTGAATCGAGGTGGAGCATTGAACTGATTCTCATTCCCTCACTCGTTCTTGATCCGGCCAGAGAGAGCGAGAGAGCACGGGAAATGGAGAGTGTCTGGCAATTATCAGCGTAAGGCCTGATGCTCCACAGCGGCTTCCCCCACCACCCTCGTCCATCCCTCGTTCCTAGTACTGATTGTGCGGCTTTTCCCCGAACGAGCGTGCTAGTGACTTCTCAATCTTCCCCACTCCCCCTCGTCCCCTCTCTCCACTAGTCAGTACCTCGATCTGGATGATCTCAGCGACGCAACTAGAGAAATCAGAGATTTTGCTGATCTTCATAGCCACTTTCTACTCTGAGTGAGACAAGAAGCACTCAGAGTTAGACCGTGTCTTTGTGGAACGCAGAAAGCCTCCAATTCGCTGTTTCTTCTGTTTATCTCCTTCTCAGAACAAACTTGAAGTCTAGTAACGCACACCAACTTACTCAAACAGAGAGAAAGTTCAAGATAGTCTATCCCGCCATCCACTCCTTGGTCTTAGTGCGAGAGTGGGATGGAGCGGGGAGAGGGAGAGAGGGGAAGTGATCACCAGATGCATCTTTATGGCTGCATGCAATGAGTGGAAGATGGAGAGAGAGAGAAGGAAAGAAGGAATGAAGATGGAAGAAGGAATGTATCGGGTCTTTCGTGCTATCCCTCATCCTGATACCATGTTTTCATCATGTATCACTGCAGTGTGCGAGAGAAGGAAGAATTCTACGGAAAGGGAGGTATGTTGAGAGATAGGGACAAGGGGGAGAAGAAGAAGGAAACCCGAGCGGTGATCACAAGTGTTCTTTACTACTTCATGCATGGGAGGAAGAGGGCGAGAGAGAGGGCGGAAAGGTGGCAGAACTAGAAGAAGCATCCATCGGATCTTTCGTCCTATCGTCCGTCATGTTCCCTTGTTCTCTCATGCGGAAGTGTTCCTCCTTCCCCTCTTTCTCGGATTCGTCCTTCTCTCTCTCTCTCACACACACACACTGCAATCCACCAACTTCTTGCGAGAGAGGAAGAGGAATGAGGAGGAAAAGGTGGTTGAATTAGAATCGGAACTTCGATGTTTCCCCCAATCATGTTCCCAGAGCCGTGCGATGTATCACTGCAGTGTGTGAGAGAAGGAGGAAAGAGAAGGGATGAAAGAGGGAGGGAGGGAGGAAGGAGTGGTTATTGCCAGATCTCTTCCCACTTGACGTCACTAGAGGGAGAGAAGAGAGGGATGAAGGTTTCTGAACTAGACAACATGAACCAGGCATTCCTCTATTCATCTACTCAGTTTCATGTTGTTCTCTCATTGTAATGCGATAATGCGAGGGAGAGGAAGGAATGAGATGAAGGAGGGGGGAAGGGAGTGATGCTGTGGAAAAAGTCAGGGGAGATTTTCTCCTGGGGTGGAAAAAGTCGCATGGAGAGAAAAAGGAGAAAACCAAAATTTTGAATTGGCGCCTTTTCTGTATCGGGCTTTCCCGTGGAGCTAGCGACTTTTATCTTCGTTCTTAGGGTTGTCAGGGGTGAAAACCCCATTTTCCCAATTTAAAAGTCTCTAGCTCCACGGAGTAGTGAGATCTCGAAAAGGCGCGAATTCAAAATTCTCATTTTCTCCTTTGACTTTTTCCACTCGATTTTTCTCTTTTCTCTTTTCTCCCCCCACTTTTTCCACAGCATAAGACCGATGATCACTAGCAGATGATCGCCTTCTCACTTGACATCACGAGAGGGAGAGAGAGGAGGGGAGAGGAAGGATTAACTAGACGAATGGACGAATCATACATTGCTTGCTTCCCCCAATCATGTTCTCAGCGCCATATCATGTGAAAAGAATGAGCAATCTCTCCAGTATGAAAAGAAGTCAGCAATAGCATTTTCAAGTAATATTTATCTGTGCGATGGTGTTGTTCTCTGGTCATCTCAAACACTTCACAATCGGATGACATACTTTGCACACGTATGGGAGTGATCGGATGAGAGATTCGCCTAAGAAGGATATTCAGGCAGCCGAGTTGGCCAAAACGCCTCTCATCCGATCACTCACTGAGGATGAAAGAGCTAAGAAGAACTTGACATGAGTCTTCACTCTCTCGGATTGTCGTCGAAGCGGGCGGTAGTCCTCGATGACTGAGAAGATCTCGGGAACGGTCGTCTAGCGGCTTCGACAAATTCCATTGCTTGCTCGTCCACGTTTCATGACTGATTTCGCCTGCAAGAGGTACTTTGGACGTGATTGTTTCAAAAGTGAAGCGATAAAGCTTTTTCTAAAGTAATTCATGAAACTCACTTGGATAAGTTAGTTATTCTTGGTTCGGTACACAGCCAACTGAGAAGCAGCATCGTTGAGACTGTGTAAAAATCTGAAGAACAGCACGTTTGCAGCGATACTGAGATTCGCGTTGTCAAACACGGTACAAATTGACTCGAAATCACACGAAATAAGGCGGAAATTAGATGCAAGTGAATGGATTCGCGTCCGATTCGAGACAAAATCGACTGATTCGATGTCAGAAAATGGATAGATTTTGAACGGATGTGAAATAGAACCAATTGTGGACATTATTGATCAATTTTAAAGTCAACTCCTCCTGATAGGCGAGAGAGTGTGGGAAAAGGAGAGAGTTCGAGTAAGTGAGAGAGCGTGGGAAATGGAGAGAGTAGATGAGAGAGTTGGCCCCGGTGCGAGACAAACAGAAGAGCATTTGAAGGTTTTGTGAACCAGGGAGAGAGAAAGAGAGACGGTGATCACATCGGGCTAGGAATCACTTCCAATCCAGAAAGAACTAGAGCTCCTTTAGAATCAGTAGTCAATGAATCGAGTGCTTCGAGAGAGAAAGCGAGGCATTCTCCATTCTCTCCGAGTGTGTAACAAGTGATGGGAGACTCTGGCTAGAAGAGTGGAGGAGAAGAACTGCTAGGGATTTTCTCCCACTGCACCAGAAATAGATCAAAACTTCATGATTCGTATGAATTCTTCAACCTTATCTTCATTTCTTGGGTCAAGAGAAAACAACATTCAAATTTATCCGTACTTGGCACAGAAATAGTCTACAATTGGCAGGTGTTGATGTCCATTTGGAAGGCATCTCTTTGAAGAATTGGATGGATCCAGCATGCACGCGAGAAGGAGCAGTCACTGCATCTCTCATCTTCTCGGCTTGTCCTCCTCATGAGTGGCCGTTACGGGCAACCTTCGCGACTCTTGGGAAGGGCAGCTTTCAGCTCATTCACCGAGAGGGTCTTCTACGCGTGCGGTAGCTTCTTCAACACCTTTTCCACCCTGGGAAGAGCATCTTGTAGTGTTTGCAGTAGACAGGGCTTGTTCGATGTCGTTGTCATCTCAATGGATGCGATTAATAAACATGGAAACTTCACGGAAACATTCTTCTAAACTAAATCGAGTCTCTTTTTATGATCATCACTCCAGATAGAGAATAGAGAAAGAAAGACTAGACTCAACTCACTTGATAGGAATAATCATTTCCGGTTGACTGCATCCATGGAGAGGAAGGTTTGTTGGGCTGGGGTAGGCAGCTGAAATGTCAATGATAGTTAGAAAAACCGCGGAACAGGTTAGCTCAGGGGACTCGACAGTGGGGAATACGAGAAGGAGGAAGTTGTTTTATTCATCGGTTGTGTGAGACGAGCTAAACAGCTAATGAGAAGAGATCGGTAGGCGAGAATGACATGTACTAGGTAGTGAGAGTGAGTGAGCTAATAATGTTTAGGGTTCCAATTAAACGGAGGTATTTCATGGGGAGTTCGTGAACGATCAGTCGAGGGAAATGAATGGGCAGAGTACGAGGGGTCGCAGGCACAAAAGGGGATGAGAGAGTAGCCAATACTTCCGTCTAGTTTTGCCTGTGTTTCACGAGGAAGCATAATAGAGGAGAGCACAACAGCACTAATCACGCAATGAGAGAAGTGAATGCTTCAGGATCAACTGACACTCTCCCTCTCCCTCCCTCTCTCTCCCCCGTCGACTCGAAGTGACTTGTGTTTAAAATGACTCATACGAGAAGAATGGAGAAGGAGGACTGCTCGAGGCAATGCAAAGACTCAGAGAATACGAAATTACGAAATAGAGCGAATTAAGATTTAATTCAATAACATTTATCCGCACGAGGAGGTATATTCGGTATTACAAGCACATCATCTTCAGCATGAGGTTTTACAAATTCGAACAGTGGAATGTTGTTGCTGGCTCAGGCCCTGCCAACGCATCGTCTATTCCTTCTCGGATCTTCCTTCAGTAGTCAATGGCTAGTGCGGCAGAGACGTCTGTAGACTGCCTGAAAGGATCCGATATGTGCTCGGTCTCTCACTTTCACGTACTCTCTCGCTTTCTCTGACGCAGTGAAGAAAAGGAAACGGACTGATCTCGTACCTGTTGTTCATTGGATGATTAGAGGGAGACTGAGGGAGTGGATTGGTCTGCGTGGCAATCATCTCTTTTGCGAGTTGTGCATGGAAGATGACGAGAGTAGCATCATCGATTACGGTAGTCCTCTCCTCGTTCTCTCTTTCGATGTGACATCTGAAACGGCGACTGGAATTCAATCAAAATTGAAGATTTCCCGTATCGATTGGCAAAGAAGATGAAAGAGAAGGCACAACTTACTTAAATTAGTATATCATTCTCGGTTTAGGACATCGACCATGGAGTAACGGCCCATTGAGTAATATGTAGAATTCTGCAGGTTTTAGTTACAGAGCGATAAGAGATGCACGCGAATGAAACAAACGCGAATGCGTACAACTGGCAAGCGGATTTCGAAGGGAAGAAAGGGAATTCGTCAATGGTCGGAGGCTTGAAACATCGAGAGATGGAAGAGGTGAGGGGTGATAAGTGTGAGGAAGTAAGAGAGAAAGAGTGGTCAACAAAACTCAACGAGGTAGCATCAGGAGTCAGTCAGAGACAAGGGAGAACTCAATCTTTGCTTGATCATTCCAGTTGCGATGGAGAAATACTATCAGAGAGGTAAAAATAGCAGAACATCGATGCGTTCATGATGAGAGAGTTGACTTCGAGGGGCTAGTGACTAAAGCAGGATGGAAGGGTGGAGAGAAGAAGCCAGATCTCTCGGCAAGAGGGAAAGATTGATGTAATAGCGCGAAGAGTGGGAAGAAGAACAGCTGGAGATGCAAATACTCCATCGAAAGAGCGAGAGGAAGAGAGAACTCCATGACTTCTCGAGTGACTCTAATTATGCGCAATAATAGAATCGAGAAGATGAATCGAGAGTCGACCTCGAGGGGCTAATGACTGAGTGGATTGCAAGCGTGGAGAGGAAGAGCCAGATCTCTCAACGAGAGGAGAAGCTGGTGTGATAGCGTGGCAAGTGGGAAGCAGAACAGCTGGGAAGTCTCCCCGATCTCATCGAGAGATTGAAGGTGCTATACCATGACTTCTTGAGACTCATTTACTCGACAAGCAAGTACTGTTTCACCTCATGAGAAGGGCGACTTCTTTGTCATGAGGAGATTCGCCCTCTTTATTCTCCCTTTCTCCCTTCGCCCATCATCAGTGTCTCAATCTGTTCAACACCTCTTAGCTCATTGCATAACTCTTCATGAAGAAAACAGTGTCAACAATAGGGACGCAAAGGCACAATAATTATGCACAATAAATAATTTGATCAGCAATAATTCAACGAGGAATAAGCAAGGAATTCAATATCGGACGGGAACGCTTGGCAAATCTTTTGAAGCTTGGCAAATCTTCTTTTCTGATAACGAGAGAGAGACTACTGGAGTGCGGATGAGATTGGGAGAGTCTCAGAGCGTTGACAAAACTAGAACAAAGACATCGAAATATGCGATCTGGACGCTGAATGTCAAGGAGAGATGGGGAAGGAGTGACTAGAGGTTGTCTCACTGATCAGCAAGTCATCGCATCGAGTTGTTGTCCTTGATGGAATTGAAGATGTCGGGAAACTTCGCATAGACTTCACTTCGGGAAAGATAGCGTAGTTCTCGAGGATGCGAGCCTGTCACTAATCTCCTAGATTTTTCAGGGCAGCGCGCTGTTGTCACGAGCCATCTTGTAGATGAACGGAGAGTCCTGGTCATCCTCATTCATGGTTGCTGATTTGACCTGGAACGAGTTATTTGAAGGGTATTTTCGAAAAACTGACTTTCTTTCTAAAGTCAGTTTTTCGAAAGAGTCTAGCTTTATATTAACATGAATCAAGATGATGCTTACATGAAATCGTTCACAACTCTAGATTTACTGCTCGTTGTATTAAAAGTTCAGCTTTGTAGATGGAGTAGGCATCTAGGAATTGATGTAATTAGTAAGATAAAACGCGTAACAAGTCACACAGTTGCAAAGAATTCAGAGAGGAAGGGTACGCGAGAGGAATGAACCGTCAATTATGGTATCTGTCACGAGAGTGATCGAATTACGATGGTGCGAGGTTCGGCAAAGAAGAGAGAGGGAGAGAGCCGCAACACAACAAAGTGACATCTCGAGTCAAAAAGTGCATTGCATAATAGAACCAGGAACAGTTGAGCTGAATAGAGTGGATTGTGAGAGAGATTTGACTTCGAGGGACTAATGATTCACACGGGTCACACGCGGAGGGAGATCCGAGAGGGAGCGAGCGTTGTTGTAATGATCCGCAGAGAAGAGAAGGAGAAAAGAACAGCGAGTGATTCTCCTCGATATCATCAAAAGAGCGAGCATACTACCAGTGAATACCTCAAATTATGTCTCATTCGTATGAGCAGGACTCCGGATTCCCTGTCCGGCTCACTTCCCATCTAGCTTCAAGCTCAATCACTTCATCTCTGTCCTCGTTTATAGGGAGGCTGTAAATTGTTTGGTTCTCCTTCCCTCTCACGCATTAATGCCATCCATCACAAGAAGCAATGTCGATAGAATAAGAGTTCATGATGAAACCAAACGCAACAACAACGAAATTAACTTCTTTGTACAGTACGACATGGAATTATACAATGAGGAATGGACAAGTAGTTGGGACACGTTGAAAAATTCATGGAAGATCTCCAAGGAATGGATCATGCAGCGTGAACAAGATAACTGCATTGGTGAATACAGGTTCGTTCGATCGACTAGAGGGGAATGGAATGCGTGATGAACTCGATTACCGATGAATAAGAGAGGAAGAGGGCTTCGTCTTGGACGAGTGCACGGATGCGAGGCCGATGACTGCGCACTTGTGGAACTTGACGATGGTCTTTCCTTCCTTCACACTCTGGATCATCTCGACGGAGGTCTGAAATTGAACGAGTTGGAGAGATTACGTCATGATTGGTTAATTCATCAAGACACAACTGAATTGAGAAAGTTACAGTTCTCACCTTTCAGAAATATGAGCGTGGTTCAGAGCTCAGCTATTCGATGTCAGAACCATAATGGAAAAAAATCGGAACCAAAATCCAAATCATCGTAGTATGAACGCACTAAAGCTAATCGTTGCTCGAACTTCGTCTGTCAACAATTCAATCACTTACTTCATTGTTTGTTTCTTGGTTGGAGTTGTCTACTTCGAATTTACGAAAACGAGTAGTTGGGCATGTGTATAATGCTAGGTGGAGCAGTTATATTCAAAGACAAGTAGAAAAGAGAAGCAACACGGATTCAGAGGCAAGTCAAGAAATGAACAATTCGATAGAAAAGGGCTCCATGATGAGCAAGTTTGAGGTGAAAACATTGTTTAAATATTCGCGCTTCTGGCAAACTCTAGAATAAGGAGAGGACTGGGTTAGAAAAGCGAGAAGCAATCACCTCACTGAATGTGAAGTGAATGAGTCACTCAGCAGTGCAGCTGACGCCTGAGAGAGAAAGAGGAGAGAGCCGAGGGAAAAAGCGGAAGCTATTTGATCTTCTAGAAGGCTCAGTCTCTAATTCACGTTAGGTGAGAGGAACCAGAGAATACTTTCTACTGCTCAGGAGACAGAAATGGAGATAAAGGGAAAATAGAAGAGTGAAATCGGAAATAATTTGATCAGATGAGTTTTAGTGAGAGAAAATGACTTCCTGAGATTGATTCAGTCTCCAATTCATTCCAGGTGGAACGTATTCAGTTATCATTCCCATCTTCTCTCCATGTCGTGAATTCCTGAGATCTTACTGTTCGAGAGTGCGATCGAAGAAAAATAGATTTATGAAGCAAACAGAAACATGGTCAAAAAACAACAAACAGTAACAACAAAGATCATAAATCAACCAAATTCAGAGTGAGCTAAACATTGTCAGTTATACAAGGGGGTTGAGAACAGAGGCAGTAATGACAGGAAAAGCGTCTCTCAGCTCTGAATGCGTTCATTGCTTCCTGCGGAGCTGAAGGGAGTGAAGGATAGGACCGACATCATCTGTTCCATGGAAGGACGAAGGAACCTGACAGTGTGAATATCATTGAATCGGCACTCAAACACGTTAGAACGACTGCGAACACAGCTTTTCGTCTGATCTATCACTGTTTTCCGTCAAAAACAACGCAAAATATGTTCAAAGGAAATTGAATTTAAGAGGAGAATGGAGAATTTTTAGGAGAATGATTTCGCGTTTTTTTAGGAGAATCATTTGCAAAATGGATCTCACCTCAACTCAAATTCTTGAAATACGACTTGGGTTCGGAAGACATGTCATTGAAGATCTCACTGGAATCAGATTTACAGTGGAGAAATCAACCTTTGAACCGATTGAGTCGCTCGGAGCTCACAATCACGGTGAATTTCCATCACTCACTTGAATAATCATTCCGAATGATACTATTCTACTCAGCTTGACGATGCTGTAGGTGCGAACATGTAGGGTTCTATTAAGGAATGGATAAATTCGATCGCGGGAACACAAGGGAGCAACAACCCAGAGGATGTAGAAGAGTGAAGAGAAGAGATGAACAGGGGATATGCTTGTGCAATCTCGAACAAAATGACAGAAATGGATTCTAGATTGAAAAAAAACTTCGTGAAAGTTCTCAATGTGAACTGGAAAACGGAGAAGAGACTCGGATCGAGATGCCTTCACTCGAGCGAGAGAGAAAGAGCAGTCAGTGTAACAGGAAGTAAGAAACAGACGGAGAGAAGAAGCAAGTGGAAGCTGTTGAACAACAATCTAAATGGCATTTGATGAGCTTCTCCAGATTGATTCAGTCCCTGAGATGACTTGAGATGAAGCGAATTCAGTGATTATTCGCTAGTGTGCATCTCTCCATATTGTGAATGCCAGCGATCTCGCGGTTCGTTCGATAAATAATGGGTTTATGAAACAAACAGAAACAACAGCTCAACAATTCAACAGTTTGAGAGAAGAATGCATACAATAAGGACAGTTTCTCACAGGCTGCAGTCAGGAATGCTAAGAAATCTGAACGGAACACAGGTGGAATGTTCTTGGAACCAGAATAAGGGATGTTTCACGATTGCTTTGATCGAATGGGGTATACTGTAGAATCTCGTGAGGGATGGGGTTGGATCAAGAACAGTGTTGGATTGAGTGGGCGGGACTGGCAAGCTTGACTATCTTCTTGAGGATGGACATGACGGAGGAAGACATCGTTCAAGGCACGGAATTCCGTGCCTGCCTGAAATCAGAACTGAATACGCGCTCGAAGAAGATACTCGACACTCTGAGGGGAACAGGGCGAATACGGGGCTTCCTCCCTTAGTTATGCAAGCCAACGAAACTGTTTCAGTCATGGCAAATTATGTTTTCTTAGAGCGCTAAAAACGTGGCACAATTGTGCACTTGTATCTAACGCACTTTCCCTTCTCCATTGCCATTAGCCTCTGGCGTTCTGGAAACGATCTAGTTGGAGTGTTTCTCGAAAGTACCAAGTGACCAGTCATGGCGAAATATGCTCGAAAAACGCATCTCTCACCTTCTAGAGATAGTTCCTTGAGAGATTCATTGTGGAAGTTGTTGCACATTGAGTAGACGAGAAGTTGAATTCGAGAATGTGTAAAAATCTATAAAAAGTCAGTTATACTCGACGAACAGTAACTTAGAAACAGAGACGGAGAGATATCCGGTGAACAGAGAGGATAAACGATGACCGGAAGTGACTTCTCGCAAAATGGACCGCATGTGAACATGGGAATAAAGAAGGGGCTTGCACAAATCTGTCAAGATCATCTCTCGCAAGAGGGGAAAGGGATGGATGAGCGTTTGCAATGAAGAAAATGAGGAAGAGGAGAATATCGTAAACGTCTAGCAATCATACTCATAATCAGGATCAGAGGTGATCGCGGACGAATGAATTGACCGATACGGTCAACAAATTTGATCATGATCGGAATGGGAAAGACCCTCGGAAGAGTCATTCGGTTCACTCAACGTGAAGATGAGTTAGTTTACACCGATGTGTGAGGGAGAGAAGAGAGAAGAGGAGAAGGACCAACTACTAGCATAACGCACGGATCCCCACCCTGTCACTCATAGGAAAGATCAACCTCGCTGAAGAGAGTCTCTATTAGGGTTGGCTCTCCTCATTTCACCCACTCTCTCGTCACTCTGACCAGGAAGAGAGAGGAGTGATGAAAAGAATGTCCCGAAATAGGCCCGCAAGGGACTAGAGAGGATGGATGAGCGAGAATGACTTCGAGAAACGGAAGAGCACTGAGCAAACCTTTTTCTTAGAAGAGGAGGATGAAACGGTCGGAACAGTAAGGTCGAGTGAGAAAATAGAAAAGCAACCAACACATGCTATCACGCCTGCTACTCCTTCAGTCTGAGAGAGGCTTGGGAGATGGATGATCAGGAAAGGGCGAAGAGCGCCCACGACTTGTGTTGAGCGAGAGAACTGGGAGAGAAGAAAGAGAAGAAAGAGGAGAGGGGAGAAAGCGGAAGTGTGCAACAGCTGAGAGGGATGCAGAGGTACTTAGGAGATGAGAAGGAGGTTGCGGCAGTGTAAGTTGCAAAAATAGGAAAGTGTCCATGTGATACGACGACTTCAAACCATTCGCTTCTCCACAGCACAGAGATGAGAATGGGAAGGGAACCAGGGCAGCGCGCACGACATGTGTCGAGGGAGAGAAGGAGGAGGAAGAGGGGAGGAGGAAGAGAAGGAAGAAAAGGGGAGAAGAGAAAACGGAAGTGAGCAACAGCTGAGAGGAATGCAGAGGTTCTTGGGAGAAGAATGATAGGGCAGTACCAACTCCAAAACTAGAAAAGTGCCATCATGCCGACTTCCCATTCATTTCTTCCCAGGTAGGAACAACGAAGTAAGGGAAGAGGAGGGGAACTGAGCAGCTCTCAAACCGATAGAAGCTTGGAAGGGTGAGTCGTCCCTCCACCCCTGACAAGTGTCGATGAACATGCTGGGGGTTGAAGAGAGAAGAAGGAGGAGGGGCACAACATGAGAAAAGGAGGAGGAGGAATGGAGTAAGAAGCGGACCTGGAACTCTAAATCTCGGAGCTTTAAGGGAGAAAGAGACTGCCGGGAGGGATGAATCAGTCCTTTTCCGACACTTGCCTTAAACCGATAGAAGCTTGGAAGGGTGAGTCGTCCCTCCTCCCCTGACAAGTGTCGATGAACATGCTGGGGGTTGAAGAGAGAAGAAGGAGGAGGGGCACAACATGAGAAAAGGAGGAAGAGGAATGGAGTAAGAAGCGGACCTGGAACTCTAAATCTCAGAGCTTGAAGGGAGAAAGAGACTGCCGGGATGGTTGAATTAGTCCTTTTCCGACACTTGCTTTAAACCGATAGAAGCTTGGAAGGGTGAGTCGTCCCTCCTCCCCTGACAAGTGTCGATGAACATGCTGGGGGTTGAAGAGAGAAGAAGGAAGAGGGGGAAAGGACCGAGGACAGGGCTTAGCGGCCTAGATAGTTTCTTCTGGTTCTCTTCTGAGGACATGACATGACAAGTGTCAAAGGAAGAGTGGGGCGAATGATGAGCGGGGAAACGAGGCAGAGAAAAGAATATCTGAAGAGTGGAAAGTGACGGAAGTGTTCGGAAGTGCGCTGCAACTGAAGTATGAGAGAAGCTTACTTCTGGAGATCTCGAATTCACTCTAAAGTTCGCCCAGTTTTGTGAATGTTCCGATCTAGCGCATTTCTATGTCTTGTGACTCACAATCGGAGAACAATTATAAATTTATGAAGACAAATCAATAACAGTAATAATAACAACAATAACAACATAGCAACAACAATCATAAAATAACCTACAGTGTGGAAGTGCGATTCAAACAATCTAAGGTGATCAAAAGGTGGTTTCGTTCGGGAATGATTTCCTAATTTTGAACGAATGGCATGGTGGGGTTAGGGATAGATATTGACCAGAGCAGTGGTGAAGAGGGACGGGGTGCTTACACACCCTAGAACATTTCCGGGAATGCCTTGATGGAGACGCTTTTCCCCGATCTCATCCGTTATTGTTGAACTCCATAAAATGGACAGTGCAGCCAGTCATCTGAATCGGATTTTTTATAGAGATTCTGGGGACAGGAGATTCGAAACAGGAGATTCGAAACTCCAGCCGGCGTGCACGACATGTGTCCAGGAAGAAGTGGGAAGAAGAAGAGTTAGGAGAGGGAAGAGGAACAGAAGAGAATGCGGAAGTGCTGCGTTGATGTGGTGGCGGACTTCTGAAGATTGGTTCAGCCTCTAAATCACTCGAGTTCAATGAAAATCTGATTCGTGCTTTTCTCTATACTGTGAATGCTTGCATTCTCACAGCTCAGCAACGAGTTTGAATGGACTTTTTTATGAAGCAGACAAATCAACAAGAATAACATCAAAAACAGCGAAAATAACAGAAACGATCATATATTGATCTACAGGAGTAGCGGTTCATACAATGGGAATGAGCTAAATGACGGCTTCGGTTGCGGATCCGTTGAGGATTTCCTGTTGGGCCAGGATCGGTAAGATATTGAAGATCTCATGTAGGACACGGGGGTTCCTTGAGCGACTAGCAGCGAGATCAACGATGTTCACGAGCATGGTGATCATCTCCTACAATTTACACCGTTATTTTTCTGGCTGGCAGGGAAGTAAAACCAAATCGAAACTGATTTGCGAAAAAGTTACGTATTTTGCCTTCTACAAAAAGTCGTGCGCCTCTTCATTGAGAGATGATAAATGTCGCACCGAATTTCGATGTTTTGCACGGAATTCATATGAATTGTCAGAAATTCGATCTGTCAGCTCGTTGTTTAGACAATAGTCAAATACTCGCTCGATTGATCTTCGTTGTGGAGATTTTCACGACAAGTAGCTGAGGAAGAAGAGAAGGAGCATGATTCAGAAAAGCAATTATTATTCATGATAACGGAATAAGGGAACACGAAGAGGGAGGATAAAAACGAATCAATCAACTTGGCAGAAAGTATTTCACAGATTGAGATTGAAAATCCGACTCTCTATCACGAAATAACACAGAACTTTTAGGAAAAAAAGTAATAATCTCGAGTAAATTGCCAAAAGCACGATCAGTAGAGAGATAGCAGAGCGACTGGAGGGACAGAATGGAAGCAAACGCATCTGGGTTGAGCCTGAATTTCGTACTCGTTACAACACATTCGGGGGAGCCCTGACCTCACACTTTCTCTCAGGAGATGTCGAGACGAGAAGGAGAGATGAAATTTGCGAAATTAAATCCCGGGGAAGACCGAAAGGATTGCACTAAGATAAGAGAAAAGAGAATCTCAGTTCAGCCTACTTAAGCGATATTCGGCATTGGGTTTTGAGAGCTTTTTAGTTCCACAATAAGCCATACGCCCTCAACATAGTTGTTCTGAAAGAGAAAGAGTGAACAATCTAACGAAACTCTGCTTAAAAGAGTGAACATCAGGGAGTAGATCAGTGAGATGAATGCAAAAGGTCTGGGATGAGCCTCGCTGTGTCTTCTAACTCGTTACAAAGGAATATCGCAGAGTACTATCTCTCAAGGGAGACGGAAAGGAAAAAGGGGGAGGATTGAACGCAGCCTGATGGCATGTTTGAAAGATGAATGTGAATGTGACAGGGCAGAAGACAGATAAAGATAATATTGGTACCGAATGATGGCGCCTCGTAGGGAATCAGAGAAGTTACAGAGAAGTTTATCAGAGAATCATGTCAAGTCCATCCTTCCCCTTCTCTTCTGAGGGACTGACTAGGTCAGGAATGAGTGGAGAGGAGATCGATCAGTGTACATGCCATGTCTCGAGAATGTTCTAGAGTATCGAGGATACACTGAGAATGTAAGAGGGAGAGGTAGGAGAAAGGAGCGGAGAACGGGCCTGGATCTCCATATCCCGAGCCTGGGAAAGAGATAGACGGTACTTGGGGGATGATTCAAGACTTTCAGAGTCAGGAGGCATACTCTGACTCATTTCCTCCTCTTTGTGGTGCTAGGAAGGGTAAATTCCATCTAGTAAACCCAAAATATGGAGAACAGAGAAGCAGATGAAAGGGCAAGGGCCGAATCAACAAAATCTTAAGGTTCCTTAAGCGATGATCCCAATTCTCCCGGTTACATGCCTCATCTTGGTGAAACGCAAAGGTGTGGTAGCAGGAATGGAGAGGGAGAAGTTTAGATGCTGTTCAACGAATCTTGAAGATCAGATCTAATCTCATAACACAAATAAGATAATTGGGAGTGAGGAACCAGTGCAAGCGAAAGACGGATAGCTGGGACGGGAAGATAGAAGAAGACAAAATCCTCTGATATTATGCTTTTTTTTAATTTTAAAAATATTTGAAAACTTTTCGGATTATGAGTTCTGCTGAATGTCAAAGACTTTTAATTGTGAATTTAAAAAAAATATGACAATTTATCAAACGAATTAGAAATGAAGGAAATTCAATAAATAAAGAAAACAAATGAAAACAAAATAAAAATAATGGCAGTTCGTGGTGTTGTGTACTTACAGTATCTGGAAAAAGGCGGCTGTAACGCTGTGCCAATGTAATCAACCGGATTTTGGCGCTCTCTCGCTCTTCCCCGCGCTCGTTTTTTCGCTGTTTTCTCCAATTGTTTCGTTCACTGCTTGCACCTATTGCTCCCTGACCCACTCAGCGCGTTTTCCGGCCAGTTTGACCCGAAACCAGCAAGTATTCGGCGTTTTGAAGGCGATTCCCTCACTTTTGCCTCAAATCCACTCTGTTTTGACTTCGTTTCCACTCATTTGGGTTGCAAATCCATGTCAGCTCCACCCGAGAAGTCTTTCGAGAGCCTTGAGGGGTCATTGTGCGAGTTTGGTTAACGTTCGTCGACTTTCGCGCTGTTTCAGCCCTTTTGCCGCGCGCGCGACCTTCTTTCCCGTCCATTCGGCATACATAAGCTCCAGTTCATGTCGGACGCGGTCGAAACCCACTAAAGACTCACTAGGCAGCCCCTATGCAGTCATACACGCGCAACTGACACCTGATCTTTGATCTTTCTAGAAGTTTGCACGATTTTCGCCCTTTTGCCGCGCATTTGTGTCATTTCCTTTCCAGTTCCAGTGTTTTCTACTTTGTTGCTTGTCGATACTGTTAGCACCCAACTAGGAACTATATTACTGGGCCGTTTAAGCTTCACGCTCTCGATTTACATCAAAATGTCAAATGTTGACGGCGCTCGCACGCTTTTTGTCGCTCAGTCTCGCGTTTTCGTTTTCTCACTTCTTATTCCCCCGTTCAATCGCTGAAGAAAAGGCGTCACTGATGTTTCTCTCGTATGTTCCATCGATATGTGTTTCAGACAGCAATGTCTATCGCGTCGAACACTGACGTCAAAAACGTCGCCTACAACTTCTCGGATGCCCAAGTGAAGGTTCGCGAGGCCACCAGGTATGAGTATCGGGATGAAAATTACTTCTCAAAACGGGATTATCAGTGTTTTCGTAGACTTCATTTGACTTTTAATTCCTGATTCCTTTCTTACCCTATCAACCATTCTCCATCTTTCCATACTAGTAATGTCAGAGCAGAACAGTCTTGCGAAACGAAAATGAGGTGGGATAATGGGGCTAGTTATTAGACAAATGATCTCAATAGAGAGGCAGGAAAAATTTAAAAAAACGAATAACTTTTTCAGCAACGATCAAGGCCGACCGAGCATGATTCTATTCCAACAGATAGCCGATCTCTCCAATAACCCGGTGAGTAAGGAACGAAGAAGACCCTATATGATCCCCATATGATCCCCTCTGGATCTAAGTGAGATGGTGTGGAGTGTCGACGGGAAGCAAAAAATGGGCGAGAGTCTAAAGCGTTTTTCTCCTTAATATCAAGCGACTGTTGCACTATGCAACCATTGATTACTGTCTCGATTAGTCACCGAAACCGCGAAAGAAGTAGGTTATGGTTTCACCCTTCCCCCTTTAGAATTTTTTTTAATCCAACTTGTTGAGTCCTTCAGCAATAGAGAACATCGATATTGAGTAATGGGCCATCACTTACCATCTCTTTTCTCTCACGCGCGTCTCTTGTCTCTAGTTTCCTAACAAGCGCAACGTGTGAGGTGCATAAGATGTGCATCTGCCTTCCTCCCTTAAACCCCTCATCACACTATCTTCTATCGAACTTCGCAGCTTTAAACCCACCTTTTTTCTGAAATGTCAGCACGACAGAGGAACAGTATTGATCTTTGAGATTCGACATCGTATTTGTAGCCAATGAAACCCATAATGTTGCAGTCTGCATTCACGGAGATCATGTCTATCATCTGGAAGCGTCTCAACGACCACGGCAAGAACTGGCGCCACGTCTACAAAGGACTGTTCCTTCTCAACTTCCTCCTCAAGGCAGGCTGCCTGGAGGTTCGCGTTGTTTCTTCTCCTTCTTTACGTACGCGCTGAGAGAAAGGGGAAATCTTGTGTGCAAGTCTATTAGGGTGTAGTGGGAAAAGGCGGAGTGATGGGGAACGCGAAAATTTGTGATGATAGATCATCCGAGGAGGGGAGTTAGCGTTGCCCATAGTGATTATTCATGAATCGCGATAGGCTAGCTGCTTGGCGGGAATCGTGTTCAGTTGCTGAGTGCGAATTCAAGGAAATAATCACGATGACCGTAGTTTTCGCCCCTTCCCCTACTCATTCCCGCTTCTCTAATGAGGGTCGCAAGGGACAACCTGTCTTCTTTTCCTCTCAGACTTCTCCTTCTACTCTTGTTTTGAAAAGCTGCATTTGAACGGGCGGAACAAATAGACCTTACCTGAAACATTGATCTTAAAGGTACCTTCTCTTCTTTACTCACTTCCGCTCTAAAGGCATTAAATTGTAGGTATCCAATAACTTTCTTTTGGATCTCTAGAAGTACTTCAATAGTGAAGAATTAAGAATGCAATCTGTTAATTGGGTCATGGAAGAACGCACTTTTCAATTGTAGATAGTCGATGAGTGCTACAAGAACATGAGTCTCATCAAGTCAATCGCTTCGCTCCAATACGTACAGGAGATCCGCACTGAGGTGAGGAGATGAAAATGGAGGGAAATTTGAAAGTTAAACCTGAATTTGCACTGTACAACAATGAATTATGTAGTGATTCCCGAGGAATAAAAGAGAGCGTAATTCTCCTGTAGACTATCAAACAAGCTATTTTTCGTCCGCTGTCAAATCTCTGTTCCTGATCTCCCGGTTGTTAGCGCTTCCTGTCTTTTGCCGATTTGTGAGTATTTTTCGGTGAATGGAAATGTAGAAATTTTATCTGGTTCTGATCGTTATTCAATATCGTTGATAAATTGTGCTCATAGAGCCAATTGAGATTGAGAGGATCAGTACTCCAGGACGAGCACTCTGGAAGCCAGTAGAATAAGCACGAATAACGAGATTTCATCGCATCTGGTCTTTCCTATCCATTTTACAAGCGTTGACAATTTTGATATGCATTTTTATTGCTATTTCGGAAAAAAACAAGGGATAGAACGATCCATGATATTAGCGCGCATTGTGATATTTTTTCTAGTGAAAGCAGTTCTGGAACAGTGGGAGAAATGTTGGCAAATTCTAGTGGGACATTGACCTATGACGCATGAGAGGTTGAACAAATCTAAATGTCTATAAATGTAAAATAATAATAATATTAAACGCGTAACAGGAATGGAAAGCGCGAGAGGAGGCCAACAATATCGTACTTCATCTTCTCGATTTCGATGCACTGGTGGCTCTCCGCAAACGGATTATCGTCAATCGGTCAGTGCTGTCGATGATACTGATTGATTATTTTTATCTGGTCGGTGCATAAGTTTCCGCGGATTTTCACACTCGTCAACAAAGGCCTGTATCTTCCTTTTCAATTGAGCTATCTAGACTAGCCTAGCCTTGCTGCATCAAGTAGTGGATTACCTTTCTATCGCACTTTATTTTGGGTCAATCGCATCAGAAAGAAAGCCACAGTTTCAGTTCAAAGTGAACGTAGTCGGAAATATACTGTCCACTTTGATTCCACAGTTCTCCACTGAGAACAATGATAAATCCATAACTAATGTACCAACGTGTAGTGCATTGAGGTGGTAACCAAATGTGAGCAAGAGGATGGAATTACTCCTGAAGGGCCACTTAAGACAAGCCTCTGAACATATTTCTAAATTTGAAATATTTATGCATTTTTTTAAATCTCGTCGCATTTTCGAACCTGCAAGCCTAGGGATCTAACTGGAAGTGGAATACAAAGCACTTACCTTACTCAGTTCACGACATTTTTGTGGTGAGCCTATAACTATCCTTCTAAGAGTAGCAATTTTCTGCAATTTATATAGACAATTTGTCCATCGAAAATGATACTTTAGACAGCCCTATCTCTCCAAAACAGCTTGAATGTCGGATTTCATGTGCTCATCTGAACCATCAACCCTTCCTCTATAACTGCAAATTTTGGCCGGATTTAAGGATCACTGGTTTGAGTAGGGTTTGCTATGAATCAGAATACCTAAAATCGAATTTTCCATCAATTTTCGCATTGATATCTAGAAAAAAATATGTTTTACACGCGCTTTACAATCATGATCCAGTACAAAGCTGCGATTGTTACGACCAAGCATCCTCCTAAATAATGGCACGGAGGGTACCTGAACAGCCCCTGCCTAGAAGCAAACAATTGGAAAAAAGAAACCCGCGGAAACTTATGCACCAACCTAATACTCTCCGCATTTTTCCGCTAGATAAAGGGATTGGCGATGCCAGTCAACAACTTTGCGATTTATCATTGAGTAGCACTGTAACCGTATCAAGCTCCGAAAATTCCTCCTCCCCCAATTCTCCCTTCAACACATTAGAGGAGCGCAATTTTTTTATATAACAAATTCATATGAATGTATTCGTGTAACGTTCTCACTTTGCAGATTCGAATGCCTCTCTAAGGTCGAAAGGGAGGCGCCTTCGCTGGACGGTCGAATCAGCCAGAGTGAGTGGAGACTGGAGGGCTCAATAAATTACGCCAATATTAGCAATCACTATCCATCGTTTTGGTTCAAACCGAGCCATTTCGAACCAAACAAGCCATTTTTCTGCTCCGAAATAGTGAATCTTCTCGAAGTATCGTAATACCAGTATTTCATCACTAATTAGACCTATTAACAGGACGCGGTGACAGGCAGACTGAAGATGCGAAGAATCGTGCAGTCGGCAAGGTGCGATAAGTGCTTAAAGAGAAAGTTTCTCTGGCACGGTGCAAAATTAGAATTACCCCCTGAAACGACTCCATAGTAACGATAACAATAATTATTTGGATATGGCTTGATCTTTATCAATGTTATTCAATATTTATTTTATTACTATTCAATATTACAAATACAGGCGGCATTCGAGCACTACTCGAAGGAGAAGCTCAGACTCTCCTCGCTGCCCAATCCCGCTGTGTGTGCATCCACCCTCACGTCAGCAGCGAGGGACGATCTTCTCGCTCTCGGCTGCGGAAACAAGGTTAGTAGAGAGGCAGGGATAGTGGGAAGGGAGGAGGGGGTTGGATGGCAAACCTTGATCATCTCTCTAGTGGATCCGCTGGCCCAGACTTCCTTCTCCTATCCGCCTAGCGGATCCGCTAGATGAAATGCAATTAAGGAACGGGCGCTGTAATACGCTCGGATCCCAAGTGCTTAGTGTTATTTACACTGCGCCTGAAAAAAGTAGAATGGGCGTGTAGATGTTTCTTCGTTAAGGTGTTCACTACGGCCGCTCCAGCACCCTCGGTCGATCCCATCTCTTCTGATGTCACCGCCCAGAGTGTACATCACTCCAACTCGATTGCTGATGTGAGTTTTTCTACTGTAAACAAGACAACAATGGGTTTTAGCTCGAAGTCTTTCGTGAAAACAGTAGCTAATCTCCAGTTGAGAGAACTGTTCTTGATTCATGTATGCATGAAGGATTGAATGTGAGCATTCCAGTTTGTAGATTAGTCTATTTATGTTTCAGCCGTTCGCCTCGCTCTCACTGCATCCACACAACGGAAAGTCGGCTACTCTTCTCAACACGAAGACTCCGGAGCTCGTCGAGAAGGACAATCTGATGGGAGGAACCGATGCCAGCAGTGAGTTGAGGGGACGATAGATAACTTCTCGAGAACATCTACTGAATCTACTATATTATACTAGACTGGATCGTTGCAGCTTCAAGTACTAGGACTTGGGAATGTACCAATTCGTTCCAGTAGGCTAAGGGAAATACACGAGGACAACAAATAGTGCGTATCACTCGCATTTGCGTTAGGAAGATTAATTTCTTATTCAGCGAAGGCACCCGGATCGACCACTCCCGCCCCCGTGAATCCCTTCACTGCCAACCAGCGCAAGTCGCCCACGCTGAATGAGAATGGAGAAGGTGAGAAGATAAATCAGAGATGGTAGGAAGTTAGTGGACAATGACCGGTAGATTAACAACAATTAGTTCGTCTCTCCATCTCCTTGTTTGTTCTGCAACAATATGAGATCAAAGATTATAAGATCTAAAACCAACCGTTTAGTTCTCTATCAAAAGACATATGATTAGTGGGCCGTGAACCGGCATTCTCAGGATCCTAACCCATTCTAACCCTTTCCCTTTGCAGATTCCGATGTGAATCTGCTGCCCTCGCCCACCGCCAAGCCCTCCCACGGACTCTAAGTGAGCTTCGGAATCCCCAACCCAATCGAGCCAGTTCCCAATCCCATTCCTTCGGTCTGTCGTTCGTACCTCCTATCTACCATACCTACCCTGTTGTTTGCCGTGTGAAAATGCGAGTCGTGAGAGTGTGTAGAACTGCGTAAGCACTAGACGAGATTGAGGAATGAGCAAAGTTTGAGAATTGAGATGATTTTTTTCGAACACACTTGCTTCGCAGATGGCATGTACTGAACACTCTCCATGTAGATAAGCGCTCTTCCACTTCTGTACCCTACTCCTCCCTCTAGTTGTCACATCACTGAAACTAGACATCTTTGACTAAGGAGATGAAAGGCGGTGTCTACAAGGGATTGCAAGACGGGCTGGGCCTGCATCTTTGTGCATCTGTTTTCCTTTTGCGGCAAGTAACCCCGTTCTTCGAATCTCGGTTCTTCTCTTTATCAACATTTTGCTCATTTCAGAAACGAAATTATGATCTGACTCTTACACTCGTTGGCTGGAAAGATGGCTCAGCTGAGGTTGATGATTAAGTCTACATGGTCTCCTCCATCTATACTGGCGGGATACGAAATTAGATCAAGGCGGTGGTTCTACTGGGCGTAGGAAGATAACTCCGACACAAAGCACTTATAATTTCCTCAGACCTTTGCATTCAATGACGGTAGATTCTCCTTGATACATGCCGAGTTTCTGGGTCTCTTTTCCCTAAATAGAGGGTGATTGTATGCTATACGTTGGAGCTTCACATCATGCTCTCTCGTGTGCCTCGACCAATGCGACTAGTTGGGACTAGTCTTTTTTTTGTTGTTCGAAACAGTTTCTTTCTAGTGTCGACAGAGTGAACATCAGAGATGAATGGGAGAGAAATTAATGAATGTCGGAACTTCATGATCTTACCTCGCATGACTTGGCTGTTCAATGGAGCTTCGCTAGGAACTCCGCTAAATTTTGACTACTCTTCTCAGTCGTGCACCTTAGTTTGAACCTATTTGACAGCTTCAGTTGGAACCTAGCAGACCTTGAATCCCCAGCTACTCATATGTGTACTCTTCTTGCTCTTTGCCTAGTAATATCCCTTCCACAACACCAATTTCGTCATTGAACGCGAACTTCTTCGAGCCATTAGTTACCCATCGGAGTTTCGTGAAGTTAGTGAGACGTTTCATTCAAATTCTCCATTTGCAGGTCGGGCGTAGGCATCCTGGGTTCACCTTGTTAGAGCATTGCACTTACCACTGTACCCTGCAGTTTCACGTCAGTAACAGAGAATGCATCATCGATTTGAAATATCCCAATCGGAATATGATTCCACAACGTCATGTTGGGCCTCTGGCATTTTTTTAAGACCTTTCAAATCGATGATGTATTCTCTGTCACTGACGTGAAACTGCAGGGTACAATGGTAAATGTGGCACCCTAACAAGGTGAATTTCCAGGTACCTACGTGTGAATGAGAATTTGAATGAAACGTCTCGCAAACTTCATGAACTCCGGTGGGTAACTAATAGCTCGAAGAAGTTCGCGTTCAGTGACGAAATTGGTGTTGTGGAAGGGATATTACTAGGCAAAGAGCAAAAAGAGTACACATATGAGTAGCTGGGAATGCAAGGTCTGCTAGGTTCGACCTGAAAATGTTTGCTTCACGTGGGAGATTAAATCCAGACAAGAATGAGGAATGGTGAGAGCTACATCCTTTCATAAGCTATCGAGCGTTGTGACATGGAAATGGGGTCATCTTGGTTACCCCGTTGAACTCGTCGATGACATGCACTCTCGCACGTGTGGTGTTCTCCCACTTATTTACACAATTTTGCCCGTAGCCAACAATTTTACGAAAAGTGACGGGTGAGATGAGAGGCAATGTTTACGAGGGATTTTTCGGCATCTTCCTTCATCAGATTTGATTCAAAGTGGACCCCCCTACCTCGAACTTCGAGCCGTTCATCCGAATTCTCATTTAACGGGCTGGTACTTTGAGATTGTACCTTAGTAGTGTGCTACTTCTTCCACAGTAACATACAGTATTGTATCTGAATTCATCTGTGAATGCACAATGTCTGGGTTACTTATGCACCGGAGCTGTCATTCTATGCTTGCTCTCCGTCTTCTGCACCGTATCTAGTCTACTCTTCGAAGATGTCAGCTTCTTCCTATTCCCCGTTCGTTTCGGTGCGCCAGAAGTGTGAATGCATCCTTTGCATTGCTAGAATATCGATCCTAGGACAACCATGGTTACTGTAGGAACCCAGAGCCGCTTGAAGAATGACCGCCAGTTGGTTGCCGTGTAGAATGTGTGATGCCAGAGAGCGCAGCTCTTCTTTATCACCAGACGAGTACAATGAATCGAACAACACTCTATCAGGTAGATCAGCGCTCTCTCGATACTTTACCGACATGGCCCGTCCCAATCCGTTTCCTGTTCTCTCTCGCTCAACCCGTACTTTATCTCTGAATATAATCGACTTTCGTTGTGTTTAATCTCATGATCTTCATTCCCCATGTACTCTTTTTTATTATTTAGTCTGTTCCAACTGCATTATTCTGTTTTCCCTATTCTTCTATCTTTATCCAATCTATCTATATTTATATGTTCCTTACTCTATCTTATTTGTATGTGAGCACGCTTATTATCTACCTTTTCGCCCTAATTCCTTGATCCCCAATTCTTTCATTTATTTCCACAGATACTATCGCATCAAACCCAGTATAATAGCTTCAGTTAAACACCCTCTCTTCCTTTCTTTTCTGCCCAATCAATCATTAGTTTCACATGAGTTTTGTTCACTTGGTCACCCGTCAATACCCGATAAGTTTGTTTATGTTTTCAATTTCTCTTAGTTATATTCTAGTCCATTTATTCTAAACTCTAGTAATTGTTCCTTATTCTATAATATTCCATAATGTCCTTCAGGAGACCTCTTTAACTATACAGTACCATTGTAATTCTTCGAATTTCTAATATATTTATTATGAAAGTAGTTTTGTTCAAAACGCAGTGCATTCAAAAATATATACTTGACAACATTTACGGTTACGTATATTCAATTTTAATATTCACGAGAAGATTAAGAAGAATGAGAACAATTTCGAAAATGGAGAGGAGGTTCAGTTCTTTTAGCTCTACACTAAGCCACACGCCCTAAGACCAGCCTTCCTCTCATTGGGATTGATCTTCATTGAGTCTTCTATCTGAATTGATCTTCATTGAGTCTTCTGAGCAATAGAAAACATTCCAAACTGGGCTCCGACTCAGTTTTCCCCTGGGGAGGAGGGAGAGCGAAGCCGACTAGATGGCATGTTGGGAGGAGGAATGCAGAGGGGATAGCGGGGGAAGAAGGTTGATGGGGGCAATGTTCGAAGAATCGAAGCCAGAGAAGCGGCATAATGGCGGCTCCTTCCTTCTCATGCCCGAGAGAAAGACTGGGTTCAGGGATACGAAGAGAATGGAGAATGGAGAATGGATTTTGTGGAAGCTTTATAGCGTCCATGACTAGTTGAGGGGAAGAACTGGGAGGAGTAGGAGAGAGGAAAGAGTGAGGGAGGAGAGACGAGCACGGAGCGAATATCGGGTCCCGGAGAGAGGAAAGATACAGAAAATGGAGTGCTGGTCGGAAAGAAACCGATGACTGGTGGATGATTCAGGACGATTCTTTCAGCATGAAACGGCCTAACCTGACCGCATTTCTCCTCTACATTGAATTCGGAAGAGTGAAATTTGCTTCCTTTCCGCCCAAAGCAGTTGTTTCCTCAATACATGAACAGAGAAGAGGAAGGAAGGATGAAGGAGATGGAAGGTGAAGGGACGAATCAACTCTGTTCCGATTGCTCAAGATTCCATGTTTCCTACAGTCTGAGTTTTGTGTACTTCTCCTCCTGCCGACAAAAGTTTGTGAGAATTTGAGAGCTCTCAACACTCTGTTGCAAACACTGCTGTTCCTCTTCACTCCATTTTTCGAAATGAGAAACTACATAGGAATGAAGAAGTAAATGTACCAGGTAAATACAAGCATGGCATTATTATGACAGAAAGCGAGAACCGGATGAAAAAACGAGGGCTCGTGAAATAAGGGGTGTGCTTACGCGTAGAGGTTCTCATCACAACAACTCTCTTGAATTCCTTGAGGAGATCAGAAATCAGCCCAAAGGTCCATAAGATTGCCGACGAGAGGAGGAGACAGGCAGTGATCTGAAAAGGATGAATAGGCTATTTTGATAGACTTTGAAGACCTGCACCACTCTCAGAACATTGAGAACAGCCCCATATCGCAAATTCTGCATATCAATTTTAAAAATGGAACGGAAACTAATGTGAATTGTGAATACCACTTCCGAATATCGAGACGACCACTCGCCAGGGAAAATGAATAATAATTTTGGAACAATCAAGAGTGGTAAAAAACGTACATTGTCCGCGATGATATCATTTCCTCTTGAAATGAATTGCCATGGTGGCTAGAATTTAAATCTTTCGCCTGATGGCTTAAAATATTCGTTGGAAATATGGAATGGCACTCATTGTGGAAGGTTTGTATTCAGATGATACCTCCGATTGATGCAAAGCATGGAGAATGTGTATGATTCGAAAATTACATGGTTAGACTTGTTCACTCGCGAATGCAAGCACGGAAAACAACGTGAACTGAGGTTGAGAGAAGATGATAAAGGTTACGAAAAGACGGATGGAAGAACATCATTCTTGCGAACAATGACAGACTTAAGTGTTTATCTACTAACTGAACCAAGAATGGGCAAAGGAGACATGGAAAGAAAGTGAAATCTGAGACTCCGCAGGGTATCTAAATATTCATGACGAGGGATACCCACCACGTGCTCTCTAGCCGCACCCAATGGATTCCAAGAAGAAGAAAAGATGGACAGACGAGAACCTAAACGAAGAGGGATCTCTCAAAACACTAGTGTGAGGGAGAATAGAAGGAAGTGGAACTTCGCCCCTTTCCTCAGGAGGCTTTGTTTAGAGAACCGCGGGAGTAGGAATGAGAGAAATATTTGATATGGAGCAGAGAAGGAGAGAAGGGAGAAGGATATATCGGGAAGCCTTCTACTGTGTATCGAGTGGGCGAGAATGCATGGGAAGAAGGAGATGGGGAAAAGCAGAGGTTGGTGTTTCTATGCGCTTACGGGGTGGAAAGGAGAAAGACTATCTCATTATAACTCATTTGACGAGGGAAGAACTGCATTCAAACAGTGTTTGGCCTGTTTTGTGCTGTGAGACGGGGCATCTCCGCCGTTTGAAATGTAAACAGGGAAGATAGAACATGAACACGTGCCCCTTCTCTCAAACTATGAAAATGGGACAGCTGTGTGACATTGCATGAACATGATTGCACGATACTATTCAGTGGATTCCTGCACCGACTTGTTCTTAGGACACTTTGCACGCTTCAAGGCTCAGAGGGACTGACTACATTCGAGCAGTGGCAAAGCATTCTTGCTAATAGCAGGAAAGCCTTGAAGAGTGTAGTAGCAAGAAAGCTCTCGTCTCAGCAGAGCAAAGAAGTATGCGGCAAGAAAAAAAAAATGCGATTGAGAGACGGCGCGTGGGAGGAAGAGGGAGGAAGCTTCAAGGGCTTCCGTTCTTCGGTTCTTCCGGTGTTCTCTGGGGTTCTGTACTCAGAAGCTTCGAGACTCGCAGACTCTTCACGCTTTCCTGGAGATCCAGGTGTTCTGGTCCGTTATGCCGAGGGCTCCGGTGCAGCGGGTCCGGGAAGTACAGGGGGAGAACTAGGAGGTCATTCAGTGCGACAGCCTGGATAGCGGTAAGAACGGGTCTTTTGGACCCGATAAAGCTCTTCATCTTTGCCGGAGACTGACGCGGACGCAAGAGACCATCTCATTGAGGCATTCTGCACGTTCCTATTGAAGAGAGGGGATCGGTTACACTCGAGCAGTGGGAAAGCCATGCTGGCTAGTAGAAGGAAAAAAGCTCCAGTCTCAGCAAAACAGAGAAAAAACGAGATGGCGCGTGAGAGAGGGAAGTGGAGGAAGACAGGGGGCTCTGGGTGTCCCGGGGTCGTCGGTAGCTATAAGGGGAACCGGATGTTCCGGCGCACCCTGGGATTCTTCACACTGTCCACTTCCATACCCGCAGACTCTCCACGCAGTCCGAGAGCTCCGGTCTCTTCTATCCGGGTCTGCCGAGTTGGTCCCGCGGGTCTGCCGAGTTGGTCCCGCGGGTCTGCCGAGTTGGTCCCGCGGGGCTGCCGAGTTGGTCCCGCGGGTCTGCCGAGTTGGTCCCGCGGGTCTGCCGAGTTGGTCCCGCGGGTCCGGGTAGCCCAGGAGGTTCCGGAGAAGTAGGAGAGCACTGAACGCAATCTGAGATATTAGTAACAACTATTCAATTGGGCCCGATAGATCTCTCCATCCTTTCCGATGAGTCTAGGAGGTCCGAAAGATCCGTAGGGAGCAGGATTGTGTCAATTGGATAGTTTGATCAACTCGTAAGCATACATCCAGTTCTTTGCAATGAGAATGGCAGAAAATCTTTAGTTTCCTTTTCAAGCGAATTCAAACTGATTTCAATAGATCACAGAGTATTGTTTGAACACGAAGTAGATTCGTTTGACGAGATTAGTGTTTATTCTCTGATGCTCAAAGAGAACTCATAACAATTCGTGAAAAGAATAAGATATACTTTCATACAACGTAAGGTTGAACTGGGCATTGATGAGCTAATTGAACTCATGGAAGGAAGAACCGTACGAAGGCTTCATCGAAGCGAGAGATAGTGGCCTCATGAGACGGTCTGATCGTCTCCCTTCGAGTGATGAAGATGGGTATCCACTGTAAAATGTAGTTCATCATGGTAAAATTGATGCTTCAAGTTTATGTGTCTACCACAAAGTGCTGCTTCCGAGCCTCTTTCTTGCATTGCAAAGTGGATTTGAGAATTATCGAGGCGGGGAATCGTGAAAGTGAACGTACATTCATTGTGTTCAGTTAATTTCCTTTCTCCTTGATTGATCGTTCAGTTTGGATATACAAGGAGCAGGTGAGAAGAAGAGACAATATTACCTAAAACGTGAATTCGGAAAGTATTCTTTCAGAATGTTTTGTGACGCTTACTCGCTGTTCTTGTGTTGCTGTTTTCGGTGATGGAGCTTCAGAATGCAGCATAGCGTTGCCGTTGAGAATACGTAGAATTCAGAAAGTGAATCATTAGGTTCGAAGACAGGAAAAAATCAAGAGAATTCTCTCAATGCGGTTGAGATCTAGCGAGAAAAATGCAAATATTCGGAATCAGATTCAGAATAAACAAGTTAACAACAGAAGCAAGAGCCTCATGAATACAACTTTCTCAATCGAGGAGGAATAAAGCGATCTGATGAGAAGGGAAAAGACGGGTCACAGGGGGAAGAAAGCAGAGCGCATCTTCCATCCAAGTAGAAGTAAAGATGACAGAGACAGTGGGAATGTCGTTCTTTCTTCTTCCTGCCCCTTACCAGATCTCGAGTAGAGGAATAAGATGTTGTGGAAAGGAATCTACCCCAATACAGTCCCAACTAGTCCTCAGGGAAGCTTTGTATCTCAGAAGAGAGAAGATAAACAGTTCGTAAAGATGAATGAGCTTTTGCAACGTCTCAACGCCAAAGTTCTGCCCTCTTTGGAAGATAAAAGGCGGAAAGAAAGGGAAGAGAAGAGGACGAGGTTCTTCCGTTCCAAGAAGGTCACTTCTTCCTACCCGTCTCTATCTTCTCATCTGCACATGAGTCTGAAGAGGGAATGAAACTCTTATCTCAATACGTCCTCAAACGCGAAGGCGGAAATACGAGGACGAAAAGAAACGCGATACTCTGGAGAGTGTCACGTATCGACGGGCAAAGAGTGAGGGCGGCAGGCCTCTACTACGCGCATAGACCGAAGGTAGAAAGAGAGACTTGAGGCGTACTGCCCACTCCCTCTCTTCTTCCTTTATTCTCTCTCCCAGAGGGTGCGAATGAAAGGAGGGAACGATTGAGATAGATTCTTCAGTGAAGTGAAGACATTGCCACAGGGATCTCACTCAGAAAAGTTCTGGAGAAAAGAGGAACTACGGAAAAATAGGAGGGGAAAGACCCAGCATCTTCCATTCCAAGTAGAAGAGAGATGGAAGAGACTGGGTGAATGCTGCTCTCTCCCTCTCCGCATCCCGTCACTTCAATCCCCCAGAGGGTGCGAACAAATAGGGGTAACGACTGAGAGTTCTCCAGTGAAGAGAAGACATGGCCGAAGGGAATCTCATTAATGCAAGTTCTGGAGAAAAGAGGAACTACGGGAAAAAAACGAGAGGGGAAGCACAACGCGCCAGCATATTCCATTCCGAGATGAAGGAGAGATGAAAACGACAGGGGGAATGCTGCCCTCTCTCTCCATCTCCTCTTCTCCTCTCCCCTCTCTCTGGTGCGAGAACTAGGCGGAAGTGGAACTTAGCCTTCCCCAATTCCCCTCTCTTTCACTCCCCTTCTGAATGCTTCTGAAGGGACACGCATTTCAAACGAGACAATGCAACTATCATCTCCAAACGAATCCCTCAACCCGACGTCACAAAGTCAGAGGGCTAAAGATGCACGAATGTCTTGGAGAAAGAAAGGACGCGCATAGAAGATGAGCAGAATGCACTTGACAGCCATGACGCATAGAACGAGGGTAGAAAGTGCCTAGGGGCTTACTGCACTCTCTCCTCTTCCCGTCTCTTTCCTCCCTCTGGGGATGAGAAAAACGAGGGAGAAGGGCTGAGCCTTCCCTCCTTGATGACGCACACATCAGGGGATTCTGAATTATTGCTAAGAAAGGAGTAGATGAGAGAACATCTTCTGATGAGTTCAGCAAGAATATACTTCAAATTTAACCACAACAATGCTTTCCACGGCAGTGATGTCACACACACATGCATGTTCTTACTACATCGCATCGAAAGTGGGGAGTTAATGAAAACGAAATAATGATTTGCCCAGACCACTATGCGTAGCCAAAGAGGGAAGGGAAAAGAGAGGCCACCTTCCCCCTTGGTCTTTGACCACTCATGATACATAAGGAAAGAACAAGCGCCCTCGCCTAAATTGACGCTCTCTATGGAACATTATTAATTTATTATTCTAATTGAAAAATAAAAATATAATTTTAAAAATAATATGAATGATAAAACAAACCCGATAAAATATCGGACTCAAGAAACTCTTAGATGGAAATCCCTCTCGGCGGAGAGTGGCCGGATACTGTAAGTCCACTCGTCTCAACCTGTTTACACCGAAGTCAACGTTGCTTAGTTGTTGTTCCCGTTCTATTTTCGCAGGCTTTGATGCTTTTTTATTGGCTAAGTCCTTCCTTGACCCTAACCTTACCTTTTCCAGCAAATCTGCGATGGTTTGGACTCTGAGCAGCCTAATATTCGCGTTTTTGCCGTCAGTCAACTCATCGGCGTCCTTTCCTTGCCTCAGTTTTGGTCGCTCCTGAGGCCCATTTATGATGAATCGACACTCTGATAGTGCTTCTGAAGCCGGAGTATCCGCCCTCAACTAATGCGTCACCCAGGTTGGTCATTTTCACTGATTTTTGTGTGTTTTGAGCGCTAATTTACCAGTTGGCCTTCTTCTTTGACTGAGTTTCGCCGAGTTTCCATGAATGCGGACAACAATCGCTCAAAATAATATAAATTTCGGCTAAATGAAGGTTTATGTAGTGATTTCAGGTGTTGTGGCTCAAAAGGGACGACAGTTCGACCAGTTATTCAGTCGGCGAGGCTCGCCTTTTCGTTTTCACCGCTCACAGCTCATTGTTTTGAAGCTGGTGAGTCGTATTTTTATATTTTAATCAAATGCTCATGCAGTATTTCATTAAATTTAGTTCCCTCAACGTAATACAAGTCGAAAATATTATTTTGGCAACCTTAGTTGGCGAAATGACCAAATACGTGTTTACCACTCGCCACTGGATGGCAGCTTCGTTCAAAATGGTCAACTGAGCGTGCTGTTTGACTTCTATGACATGATTTAGTCACGAATATACAAATTGCAGGTGGCTCCCCCTGTCCGAAATGCTGATTCTTCATCAATCATCAGTTTCTACTCTGATTCGAAGCCGGATTGACGAGACAAGCGACGAATTCAATGCTCGAAACTGCATTTACGACTGAGGTGAGCCATTAATTGAATTATACTGAGAGATTTAAACCCGAGAGAAGAAGAAATACTATGTAGGAATGCCCAAAAAGCTTTTGATCATGTTCAAACTTGCGCAAGGACAGTAACTGAAACAGGAAAGAACAAAACTGACGTTTCTAGAGCTATTTCGATTGGGTAATCATGTTGTAGTTACGTTTTACAGGGGCTTTAGCCGTTTTCATGAGTATCATGACTTATCGCAGCAATATTATAAATTAATTTTGATTAATTAAAATAAATAATATATTTTTAGGTCGCGCGCTCGCTTGCTCTACCTCAAGAGCGAAGTGCCCGGACTGTGTTTCATCTTTATGGGAGGATGTACACATCCTGCCGTTCTCTATGCATATCTGAAGGTTGGTTGTTGATACTTTCCCATGTTATGAAACACAACTGGGCCCTGTGATCACTATATGCGATGTTATTTGTTCTCCGTTGCGCTAGGAACATTTCAGAAGATGTCTGATAACAAAAGTACGAGAAAATGGAGTTGATTATTACTTTATGCCTTCCCAGCCCAAGTATTATGTGAATACTTCAGGTATCTCCAAGGAATGTCACCTCTCTTCACTGCTCATCTTCTCTGACGGGTCGAGTCAGCACGTCGTGAAGCATAACTGCATTGACTTGAAGTCCCCATTACATCTTCGCGCCTCTTTTTTGGACCGAAACACCACGGAATTATTGTTATTTCCTCTATAGCCTCTCATCCCATCCCCAATGTTACCTGCAACAGGCTCGAACTGATCCATTTATCGCAGTTGTACATTCTAGGATTTTCAAGGATTAGATAGTACGTTGTGCTGAATCACTTGACGAAACTATCTTGAAACTATCTTCAACTTTGTTGTAATGATCTTTACTTCCATGAGTCAGCCCTCTCCACCTTCTTTCTCCCCCTATCTTACAACCACCGACGATATTATTCATCACGTGTTCCTTCCGATTGTACTTTATGACTGTTCTCGCTAATAATTAAATGGAATGAAGAATTACCCGTATTTCATCGTTGATGAGTAACGCAGTATCCTTCTGCTCATTTCCTACCTGCATGAAATAGCACGCTAATCAAGATTCACTCCCACATTCACTTCAGGATTGGAACTGCATGCACTGGTAGTCTCACACTGCATCGAACATGGTACTACTTTGAGTTCTTGCACTTGAACTCACTGAATGCTCTCAAGGCAGCTTCTTGATGCTATTTATCATTCAGAATCAGCCACCTCCAGAACATCAGGGACGAGTCGCCCGGCGCGGATATCAACCGGGATTAATGCGGAGAGATCAACTTCCCATTCGCATCGCTCCCTACGGTGAATATGATTACGATTACTGTCCGTAATACGCAATTATCGATCAAATGAAGGAATTGCACTCTATTTCATCAGTCGTGACGAATATTTGAAACCTCGTGAAACACATAAGACGTTCCTGACCCAAGTTCATTTGAGCTCGATTCTAAACGTCAAAACGGAAAGCCGGTCACATTCTAGGCTGTACATGTATGATTCCAGAATGCGCTCGCGATCAAGATCACTACCCCATCAGTGTGCCGATGCGCATCGAGTGGGTAGCGCGCGATGCGACGTATAGAGAGGCCAACGAGGAACTCAAGGAGTTCATCCAGAAACGATTGGAGGTGGGAAGGCTCTGGTTCAAAAGGGAGATGTTGGGTGCTGTGAATATAGTACTACATCGAATAAGAACTTTGGGGATCGAGAGAGCGGTCGGAGACGGAATTTCGAAATAGTTCGAGTGCCGTGTACATACTTGTTCCAGTCTTTTCTCGACATCTGACGAGAGACTCATTTGACTACAACTATGAATCACTAGCGAGAAAATAATAATATTTCAGGAAGCCGCACGAATCCGCGCTGATAACTTCGAATTAGGCGAACTAATTGAAACGCCGATTGATGGAACCCCGCAATCGAGATGGGTTCTCCAGTTCAAGGCGAGTTTGCCGCTGTCGTCCTACAGTATTTCTACGCGTAACACTACCGTAACGCAACATAGCCCTTAAGTTACCTACGGTAGCCATACCGTAACCCCACCATCATTATACAACTGTTACTCTATAGCAAGCCTACAGTGACCCTACCAGACTCTACAGAGCTTACCATAGCCCCAACTATAGCCCTACCGCAGCCCCGCTGTTCACTATTATCACCCTATCGCTGCCTTACTATAGCCGTACCACTGTACTACCGTAACCCTACAGTAACCCTTTCTTTCCTACAGCAACCCTTCCGTGCATTACCGTTGCCCTACCGTAGCCCTACCGTAGCCCTACAGTAGCCTACATTAATCCTACCGCAACACTTCCGTGTCCTATTGTTGAACTACCGTAGCCCTACCGTAGCCCTACCGTACGTAGCCCTACCGTAGCCTCACAGTAGCTACTGTAATCCTACCGCAACCCTACCGCAACCCTTCCGTGTCCTACCATAGCCCTACCGTTGCCCTACCGTAGCCCTACCGTAGCCCTACCGTAGCCCCACAGTAGCTACTGTAACCCTACCGCAACCCTACCGCAACCCTTCCGTGCATTACCATAGCCCTACCGTAGCCCAACCGTTGCCTTACCGTAGCCCCACAGTAGCTACTGTAACCCTACCGCAACCCTTCCGTGTCCTACCGTAGCTCTACCGTAGCCTTACCGTAGCTCTACCGTAGCCCCACAAAAGCTACTGTAACCCTACCGCAACCCTTCCGTGCATTACCGTATCCCTACCGTAGCCCTACCGTAGCCCCACAGTAGCTACTGTAACACTATCGCAACCCTACCGCAACCCTTCCGTGCATTACCATTGCCCTACCGTAGCCCTATCGT
>LS506421.1:165526-193661 GCA_900490845.1 Pristionchus japonicus | reverse complement strand
CGTTGCCCTACCGTAGCCCTACCGTAGCCCGACCGTAGCCCTACCGTTGCCCTACCGTAGCCCCACAGTAGCTACTGTAACCCTACCGCAACTCTTCCGTGCCCTACCGTAGCCCTACCGTAGCCCTACAGTACCCCCAAATGCTGCTTTAGGTCTCTTCTGACGACTGGCAATCGATGCTATCACGTTTCGCTTATGAGTTCTTCGCCAAGATTCGATATTTCGATAGATGGAAGAACTTTCTGAGGTTTGCATTACTTATGCGTATATCCTATCTTAATTTTGAGAGGCGCAGCAGCACAAACAAACTCATTCTTTGCCAGATACCAGAGCGAGATGCCTGTTATCTACACGCACTCCCAGTTGATCTATCCACTACGATTGATGTGAGTGCGGTCTTGTCATTAATAGTTATTCACACACTTCGGTTTACTTCATTTCGTGAATTGGCTACGCATCAATCATAGCAAATAAAAGTTAACTGCGCGTTTTCAGCAACACTCATCGAGATATTCCCATGAAGAACATCAAGTTCGGATCTCTCATCCACTCTTTGGTGCAAGACTCCGTCCCTTGCCCTGTCGGTATTCACTGGTGTGTGGTAAGTGACAATTTGCCTCAATTGTGAAAACTGGCAGCAGCGTGGTCGAAAAAACAAAAACGGCAATAAGTTATTTAGTTTATTGTTTAGATTAGGCATAGATGGTGTGAAAGCCAGTGAACAACTCGTTCAGAAACTAATACTAGGTGCAGAGGGTAGCAAAGAGTAGTCGTAGTCTATAAGTTGCTGGATTCACATAAGTCGCAGCTAAATTGTTTCAGGAAGGAGGCAGACGAACGCAGGAAGATCAAGCTAAAGGATTCACTTTCAACAAGGATATCGACGTTCTCTTTGAATATGATCGGAAGAATATCATCATTGCTTTCGAGAATAAGGTTGAGATCAATTTTTATGATGACAAGCTAGCAAAATGAATATGTTCAGGAACACCATCCCGAAGACAAAAGTTGCACGCCATTTCTGGCTAATTACCGACTAACGGTTTGTGCATTCTTAGTGATCTTCTCACATTCATTGATAAGATATGTTGTTTGAATTATCGGTACTCCTGCACATTTCCGAACATATTCTGATCAACCCCACCAAGACAGCGAGAAACAATCATATTCAGGGAATCACTGAAACATAATTCATTGTGACCTTATTGACCGTAGAGGTGCAGGAGCTCAGAATTATCACATTTTACAGTCTCTAACATGAAATATGTTCAATGTTTTGATCATTCTAGGTGCCAATGTCGTCCATAAAGCGAATCGCACTGGATCAATTCTCGTTGGGTGAGTGGTTGTATTGTTGTATACAAATTGAGCATGATCTCTTTCCAGAATCCGGTCGCATGCAGCGTTCACTCATTTTCCAACTGGAATACGCACCGAAGATTCAAGTACAGCTTCGAAATGTTTCAGTCGATCAGAAGGTAGTGCTCTTGAGTAACATGGCTCCCATGATGTTCCCTCATTGTGCTTGAAATAGATCGAAATATGACTTGTCAGGCGAACGGAGTTGACAGTCCAAACACACCATCATTTGGACTGTATACGGGTGATGGGTACACTCAGAAGAAGGAGGTGATCATATCTTCCTTTTGAGAAATTGAGCCAATTGACATACATGTTTCAGTTCTTCAAGTGGGGTCCGTTCGAGCATCGTCTTCAAATCCATCGTGGTCGATATCCAGGAGAGATCTCAAATAGGGCTGTGATTCACGAATCGAAGCTGTTGATTCTGGAGTTTGATGAAGACCATATTGTCAGTGATTTCCAAGAAAGTAAGAGACTAATCATTCTCCTATCAGAAAGCCAAGTTCGAGAGCAACACTTCGACGATGGATCAGATAATTTTTGACATCATCTCGAGACTACGGTATGTGGATGCAACAACTCATCATTATTCAATCAATGATTGCAGGCACAAAACCAATAAGGCAGTGGAGTTCACGTCGTATGATCAAGTTCAAATGCATGAAGGCAAGATCTATGAACGAGTAAATGCGATAGAGCTAACCAATGTGAGTTCTTTTTACTGTGAATCGCATTGCTCTTCAGTGTGGGAAGATTGTAAAATTAATCAATGGACTGCAGATTAAACCGTACGATGTGGATTACGATATGGATGATGACGTGCTCACAATGATCACGGTGATTTATGATCAGTTTCACTTCTTGTTACTCATTTTGCTCTTGCAGGATGCTTCTACCCGACTGATCTCTCGGACTGACACTTCATTCGCTGCTCGAATGCGAATTGCGGCTCAAATTGAACTCAAGGTGTGAAGGGAGCGGATCTGTGTGATTACTAAAGAACACGTTCAGAAATTCCGACTCCGAGCTATGCTGGAGGGAATACTTCAGCGAGGGATGGACATTCGCTGTCAAATGCTTTGCAATCGGTACGCGATTTCCTGGTCGTGTTCTAGATGCTTATCGAAGCACGATTTCTTCAAGCTAGGCGGCTTTTTGTTAAAAATTGCCTAGTTCCGCACTTGCAGTGATTCTGAAACATCTCTAAAACCCACCCAAATTCAGGCAAGACTGGTACTCATTCGTTCGCTTGGTCTGTAAGAGATACGTTGAGAACGAACAGGTTTGAACAACTTTTGACTTGAGATGAACGACGAATTCCAGAGAACGCTAGCCGTTTTGGAGAGTCTGATCTCAGTCATCTGGGAGGGGCGTCCTCACTGCACTGTGTTGAATTTGTTCGAGAAGGTACTGTGTTGACATTTTCTATGCTCTACCACACCTTGACGGTTACTCCCTTCGAATGATAGTTGTGCATAGTGGCTTTTATGAAGGAACAAGGATGAAGGATCCAGTTATTGTGGTTGTAAGAACTCGCAGGTGATTCTAGGAGTGGAGCAATAGCGCATCTGGTTATCGCTCGACGGAAATCAATAAAGAAGAAGCGAAGAAGGGATACGTTCGAATTATGAAGGTATCAACATGTGATTAATGTAAATTCCTCGCCTCTTCAGTTCATTGTTACCCCTTCGCGCCTGATCTTCATCGGATATACGACTATTATGGAGAATCGAGTGTTGAAGAAGCACAACATCACCGGAACTGAGATCATCAGAGTC
The DNA here is from genome assembly GCA_900490845.1 of Pristionchus japonicus. Lineage (NCBI taxonomy): Eukaryota > Metazoa > Nematoda > Chromadorea > Rhabditida > Neodiplogasteridae > Pristionchus > Pristionchus japonicus. The sequence continues at coordinate 190,521 of LS506421.1, read as the reverse complement.
AACTTCCGGTTAGCTTTCCAGGCTTTTGTTGAAGAACTACTCTTGATTCAGGGATGACACTTTTGACGTAATGAGACTGATGTCCTGCGGTAAGAGAGTAATCACTAATACTATGCGAGGAGTTATGAAGGAGGGAATCGAGTTCGCTGGTGAGAGTTTATTGAAGGAGTTTAGATCAAGAATGACAGAGTGATGATGTAATGTTTCACAGGTCGATTCTACGTATGGCTGGGTAACTCCAACTCGCAGCTCAGGGATCATGGAATCTACATGTACCACGAGACAAGCAATAAAACTGTAAGTGACCGTACGAATTCTGTAGAGATTTCTGTTTACGATGCCTGGAGATACCAGTTGAATCGCGAATGCTGACACAGAGATCGCGATTCGCTGTAAACACTCACCATTCAGGCTCGCTCAATCAGAAAAAAGCTTGGTCACTTTGATCGTCTTCCGAGTATCCCGAAATGGTTGGCGAGGCAGGGACAGTGTTTCACTCAGGCTAGGGTACGTGTTTGACAGATTACACTGACGAATAGGTGACAGATCAAAGGAAGCCGCCTTAGTAGACCTGTCAATCATCCGTACATGCCCATAACTACAGTTTCTCGATCATACTGACCAGTTTCATTGCCAAACTTGCCGCTTTGCTGAGAAACCTTCCTTTAATTCACAGAAATGTATTATAGGCCTCGGACTGCCCTCTCGAAATGAGCGATGTGGGCATGATTGACGATCATTTCGGTGGAATGACTAGCAAAGGAAAGGTGGGAATTTGAGCGTGAAAAGCGGCAAAACACTCCCTTCCAGCCGTATTGCTTCTCCGATGGGGTGGGAACGATCTCTATGAAGCTGGCTAAAAGCCTCAAGGAAGAACACTCGCTTCCGAGCATTCCCTCGGCTTTTCAGGTTTGTCTTTCTGAATTCTTTATTTTCAATTTCTGACTTCGAGATGTCGAAAAGGTCTTAAAGAAAACGTTAAAAAGATGCATACTTGCAGATTCGTTACAAAGGTCAGAAGGGCATGCTGGCAATCGATCCTATAATCGACAAAAGAAATCGACTCAAGGAGAAGGAAGGAAAGGTGGAGAACAAGAAGATATTCATCCGTCCGAGCATGGACAAGTACGATTTTCTACACTTTTATTAACTGAGTTCGCCTTTGAAACTGCAAGACAGCGCGATATTTGCAGATTCGAAACTGAGGACGAGTTGGTTAGTGGATTTGCGCAAAAAGAAGAAGATAAACTGGAGATCGTCAAGCACTCCATGCCCTCTCCGCTCTATCTCAATCGCCCCATGCTCAACATTCTGTCGCAGGTGTGATCATTGTTTCGCCAATAGCTTCATTCTGACTTCATCTCGGCTCTGACCTATGCACCAAACGCCAAGAGTGTTATGTTACCTTGGCGCCTAGGGTAAAGAAGTGTCCATAGATCAAGCGCAGTCCATTTTCAATCGCTTTCGACCAATTCGACTTCCAGGTCTCCGAGGACCAATCACCAGCTTGTCACAGGCGTATCTCCAACCGGGTTTATGATCTACTCGATGCGCAAGTGCGAAACTGTCTGCAGTCATTGTACATCGAGCATCGAGCGAAGGAGACTATCAAGGTTCAATAATCTTTTGAGTTGACTTTTAGAGGTCGTTCAATAGGTTTGCGCAACTAAACATCAGAAATGGTCACTGTATGTGTGTATACATACGATGCCACATACAGCGACCATTTCTGATGTTTAGTTGCGCAAACCTCTTGTACGACCAGGAGTAAATGCAAATGACTAACTTTGTTCAGGAAATGTCGTTCCCATTCTGTATGGAAGTCTTCACCGATGCAAACCCGCAGAAGTTCACTACTGATCCCTTCATTCGATCCATGCTAACAGCCAATCTGAGATTTCTTCTCAGTAAGTCAATTTTACTTCTGATTTTGAACACTTCTGTAAGAAATATCAAACGTCTTATTCGTGTTCAGCCCTGAATTGAAAGAATACTCACTGAAACTATCACATTATAAGTTTGCAGGCAGACAAATGGCCAAGATGCAGATCCGAATCCCTTCGGATTACGGTAGATCGATGTTTGGAGTAGTCGATACGACTGGTATATTGCAGTATGGACAGGTGCCTGGTTGATCTCGGGTTTTGCTCCAAGAAAGCCATTATGGTGGCTAAATTTAATATTTTTTATTTATCTAATTGCAGATATTCTGTCAATATTCCTCGTCCACAAGCAAGCACATGCCCAGTCAATCGAATGAAGAGAAGGGATCAATTGGAGCGTCCGGTGCGATCATTCTTACAGGTATATTTTATATATTTTAATTGATAAATGGACAGATATTTGCAGGTCCGGTAATGATGACCAAGAATCCATGCATCGAGAAGGGAGACGTCCGACTATTCGAAGCGATTGACATTCCTGGATTGAGACACCTCGTTGATGTTGTCGTATTCCCGATCCATGGTCCACGACCACATCCAGACGAAATGGCAGGTCAGGCTTCATCAGACGCCCAAATGCCTCAGCTTCCTGCATCTCATTTGCTCATTTCATCTCCCGATCTTGAGCCTGATTATCTCGATAAACGCACCTCAAAATTCAAATCTTTTAAGGCTCGGATCTTGATGGAGACGAGTACTCTCTCATTTGGGATCCTCAACTGCTTTTCGATCATAATGAGGAGGCATCTTATTTCGCCAGTGGAGATGATGTGGAGAATTGGCCAATTATACGTACGGAAGATGGTTCGGTTGACCTGGACAGATGCGTGAGTTACTTCAATTTTTAGATACGCCAAAATGACAAATTGCTTGATTTGGGTGATACAATATTGTGTATTGAAAGTTCATGGCAACCGCATACGAGGTAGAATGTTTCGCACTAACCTCAAATTGCAGGAGGACAGCCTGGCCGATTTTTATATTGACGCCGTCGCGCAAGTACAAGTAAGTGTATTTTTGACGAGGTCTCTGAATCAAATGTGCGTAACATTCTTGCAAATTAGCCCTGAGATATTAATTTCCATACCGTTTTCTTTCTTCTATTTACTTCTTCATTCCATTCAGGTTGGAGTCCTCGCAAACGCTCATTTGGCCATATCAGACCTGTTTGGATTGGATAGCAAGGTAAACGAGCGATGTTTCAGGGACTTTGAATTTCAATTAATGAAAAATGCTTGAATAATATGTGATGTTTAAATCAGGCCGCCCACTCGCTTGCACAGAAGATCTCGCAGTCGCTAGATTTCCAGAAAACCGGAGTGAAACCAGCGGATCGGACTAGAGAGGCGCTGGAGGTACGGCAGTCACTGAACGCGATTCTGAGTCTACATTTCGGCATTCGGCACTTCTTTATTCACGTGTCGTGAAATTAGGACAGTGGTCTCACCCCTACTCCCTTCTCTTTCCGACCTTTTTATCGCAGGATCCCGAAGATCCTGATCGAATGATTCCATCCGAGATTCCTGCCAGGAAACCTGATTATATGGAGAAGCTTCATGATGCAGGGTATGAATCGAGAGGAATGTTGGGAAACATCTTCAGGTTTGTTCTCGAATGATCTCTTTTGGTTGGAAATTGTTCAAAAAGAGCGTCATGACGTGCTTTATAAGCGAAACACGAATTGTCCTTTGCAGAGAGGTCAAGCGATACCAGCACGCAATTGATTTGGGAGAAGATCAGATTGATAAGGTGAGAGATTACGGTATCTACCGTTGTAATGTCATACGTTAAATGGGTCTCGCCTAAGCGAGAGTGGACGTCGGCAAATGAGACCATGCATGTCCGACCCATGTCGGCAAAACAAAAAATTTGTTGAAATTATTTATTTGAGTAAAATAAATAAAAAAAGAAGGAAAACTATTAAAAAAACAATTCCTACCGTATCCTCTCAATTCGCAATTCAATTCATTAAAAACGCAATACTAACGTACTCAAAAAATAGAATTTTGAAGTCTCGCCTGCGTTTTTATTCCATTTCTCAACGAATTTAAAAGCAAATAACCTATTTTCGGTTTTAAAATTCAAGTCTATACCCTGCATTTGAAACCCAACCCACTCGCCACTGTGAAAAGGCTAAATAAAGTAATGTCATGCCTCCAAAGTTTGTCAAAAAATCAACTCTCGCCTAAACTCTCGCCAGCGTTTTTCGCCTTGTTCTCAGCAATTAAGCTAGCGAGTGGGTCAATGTTTTGGCTATAGGTTGGTGTACATGGGGGATTTGTTGTATCAAACACCTGACCCACTCGCCAACCTGGAAATACGCGCAAATTAATACTAAAATACGCTATAAATTGAGGTGCGTAAAGCTACAGTAATCTACCGAGCAATATAAATGTTTATTTTTTTCCTTTTTTTACGTTTTCCCCTTGTTCTCAGCGTTTATGTTGGCGAGTGGGTCAATTTCTCGTCCACAGCTTGCTGAAAGTATGGTATTCATTATTTTTAAAAGCTAACCCACTCGTTAACCTCGAAATGTGCGCAAATTATGATTGAAATATGCTATAGATTTAGTTATGTTAAGCTACAGTAATCCAATGAACAATATATTTGTTTATATTTACTTTTTTCACTCTTTTATCGCATTTATACTAATATTTTATTTATATTTTAACGAATAAGCTATGCTTATGACCATCATCACGTGATATCGAATGAATTCAAAGTAATCAGAGATTCCCAAGGTTTACAACACTAATAGTAATCGCACTCGATAGTAAGCGATGTTTATCAATCTATTTAGCATTGTAATTTCGATGAAGTGTATTTTTTGAAACAATAAGCATTTGCTAACCTCGAAATGTGCAATAACTACGATTGAACTAAGCCAAATATTCAGTTTTGTACAGCTACAGTAATTCAGTGAACATTTGACTTGAATTCGTTCATGTCTCGCGTTTGTATTGCATCATGAATTCGGATTTCGTAGAAAAGAAACAGTCTGGCACATGCTATGGTGCCACATAGAAGTCAAGAAGAGAGGGGCGAAGGTTTGGGAGATGAGGAAGAAGGGAGCCAGAAGAGAAGGCAAAGACAAATTGAAGTTGAGAAGAAAAATAAAGGGAAAAAGTGAGAGAGAAAATCGATTTTGGTATTTTGGCCACGTCGGCAACATTTTTTAGGCACATCGGCAAAAATCTCAGGCGAGACCCCATTTGACGTATGTGTAATGTTATCGGCTCAGATCGTCATCGACCCATCATTCGATGTGGAAGGATGGAGGAGGTACGAATCGACAGTGAAACGAGAGATGGAGGCCTATTCCCACGGAATTAGAGTAAGTAACTTTTTTGTTATAGTTTGACGATCGAATTGTCACTCTAATAAGATGTACGGAAAGTTACGAAGCAAGATTGTCCTGATTACTGATCAAATTGGAATCGTTGCAGTCCATCATGGAGCACTACGGAGTCCGTTCTGAGGGAGAATTGATGAGCGGTCAGATTGTCAATATCAAGAATCGAATCAGCGACCAGGAAGCCGATGATCTGACTCTGTACAACACTAATCAGGTACTGCAAGTTAATGTTTAGAGCTTGAGTTGTGGCAGTCTTATAGCTCGTCTTATTGCTTAAAGTATCGATCGTGAGAGGCGACATGTTCAACTACTGTTCGTACGAGTCACAATCGACAGCAAAACATTCCGCTTTCAGATCATCAAGGAACGTGTGGAGCTGGAGATTACTGCTGCAAGGGAGGCGTTCTTCATGCCGGTACTGTCTCTCTCTACACCCTTTCACATGATCATTCATCGAAAAATCCTCAAGTTTCACAGGAAATTGTATACAGAACAAAGAACGTTGCTTTGTGGCAACTGGTAGTGCAAACTGCCAATAAGAGCTTTGCAGTTCTTCAACTGGCGGACTTCTTCGAATGAGGTGACACTACACCAAGTGGACACGAAGAGAAGAGATGTTGACATGGTAATTTATTTAGTTTGCATAATAAAAGTGTATTTAATTTAAGTCAGAGACACGTCGAAAATTGCACTAGGACGTAGTAGCCTTGGAGGGAAGGGACACGTTTTGAAACAATAATAATTTATTCGGCAGGATTCCATCCTCTGTCGAGTCGTTCGCCCTTCAACGAAGAGCATCGACAGCATTCGAATGAAGGCTGTAGCAGCGTACAACGTCTGCTACGGTGAGAAGGCTCACAGAATTGATATTTTGCGTAATCACTGCTGTGTCTGTCACCTAACTGTTATTGTTTGCACTGAGATCAGTTCATCCTGCCAAACAATTTATTCACAAACAGTTCTTGACCATTCTGGTTATCTCACGCTCGAAATAATGTGCAACGGAATTTGCACAGGGAACGTTGACCGGTCGTGGAACAAAACGGGTGACTTTGACCAAGCAGAGCTGGCAATAGATGAGTAAATGAAGTAAATGTGGATGATCTTCTCCTTAGGATAAGAGAGGATCCCTAGAATATAAGAATATATTTGTAACAATAGAACACTCAATCCGTGGCAGTCACATACCTCATTTCGAGTTTGCGCAGTCGTTTTGAGCTCCTGAGTGTAGATCAGAGCTAATAGAAGAACAAAATCATGCTGAGATCTGGAATCCATATAATGAAACATGGAGAACAACGACGTTAGCCGCGAAAGCGAAAAAATGGATCGAAAGGAAAGGAACGATGATAATTTCATTCGCTCAGAAATACTAAGCGTGACTACAAAGGCGTGCATATTTCGCATGTGATTCATGCTAAAACGTTGCTGTTGCAAGGAATTTAATAGCAAAATTGCGCAAAATTTAATAAAAATAGATAAAACTCGCTCATTTACGAAAGCATTAAGTAAGCAGAGCGACAGGTTCACTGAGATGTGGGAATGACTCGGCACTTGGGGAAAGAAAGCTGAACATCTGGCGCGCAAATAAGGCGATTGCTCACTGTTCCGGCCTTATTTCGTGCTAACTCGACCAAGCTGAGTCATCCCTTCACAAATGACAGTCTTTGTGAATCGTGAATGAGTCATGAACAGTCTGAACCAAGGAAGTTGGAAACAAAATAGGGTACTTGAGCACTGGAGAGGTAGTCATTCGTGCTGGAACCATGAGGCAGTCATTCTGCATCAATGAAATCTCCCAAACGCATAATTTCAGAAGCTGCCAACCGTCAGATGAAGAATGGAGAGCAAACTGCCGTGATTCTGTCCTTCCCTTGGATCTTTTATGACGTCCTGTCCGATCTCAAGATGAGACCCGACTCGAGGATCGCTAGAGTGCTTCCGGAAGAGGAAGTGACAGAGCAGAGCAACGAGCCTCTCGCTATTGTTAGTATTTTCTCTGGTATTTTGCCCGTTTTGCAGTTCACTTAAGCACTGGTTTGAGAGGAAATCTTGTACATTCTAACGATGCGAGCATTCAGGCCCTCTCATCCTTCATCGATGACTACTGTGAGAGCGAAGAGAACGAGGAGGACTTCAAAGCATTCAAGTATCGATTCGAAACAGATCATGTCATATGGAAATCGATGGAGGAGAATGAAGGTGGGTTCAATCACACTGTATGTGATGTTCCTGAAACAGCCTACAGAATTCAGTATTTAATAGTTTTTTTTGAGATCTTAATGTTCAAAATTAACTCTCTATCGCGCAATGAACCCATATTTAGTCTCTTGCTGATCCATTACTGCTCCATCAGGTCTCCTATCAAAGACGTCTGGTTACAGGTTTGGCTCGTGCCGCCTACGTACTTGTTGAGTGGGCAACACACATCGGAGGGATGCAGGAGGGATCGAAGTTCAACGAGAACCATATGGTTAGTGCTGTCTCACGATCGAATTTATAAGAATCAATCGAGAAACGGTTGGAATGAAGACAATTTTAGGTGGCTCTCTTCATCCAATTCGGCCTGGGCGAAGTGGTTGTGAGAGGAACGAGAAGAAGATTCATTCGGAGAGTCAGTTTCCATTTTTTTTATAGATTCTGTTCGAATTTTTCTCGAAAATTGTTAAATTTCAGCCAAGTGGAGAGGTTCGAGTTCATCTCAAGAAGGGAGAGCACTTCTTGAAGTTCGTAGAGTACCTGTCGAGCAGGGAGTTTAGGTGAGATACTATTGACGTTATTAGTGTTAAATCGAAGATTCCGTTTTTTTTTTATCTAGATTTTTTACATGCGCACCGTTTCCCCGATTCACTCTCACTTAAGATCGACCGGAAAAAACCCCCAGCGTTCCCAGAAAGTGAACTCTTGATTTGCACATGTGTGAAAATCAAAAGTCTGACAATATGTTTACACTTTTCACAAGCAAATAGTTCCGGATTTCCGCAGGTCAATGATTATCCTTCAGAACTCGCGATTCTCTCTCCTTCGGGGACATTCTCGAGGGCGCGTTGATCAGAGGAGAGTGGAAGCCATTTGCTGAGGTTCAGTTTCGCATCTTCACAGGGCTTAGGTCTCCCCTGCTTCTGAACTGTGGATAGAACTTTGTTTCTCGAACCGTCGATCGTCCGATCCTTACCGTATCTCGAAATCCATCTCAAGCACTCTCTAGCGCTGGTCCTCATCTTATCTTTCCTAATCTAATTGCATCGTGTCATCGCCTAATAATTGCGTATCTTATCTTATCATTATGTATCTTTCATTCATATCTTATCTGCTCGATCTATGTTCTTATCTAATCTGGGGATTTTTTTTTATCTTATCTGACAATCGCTCTGCTCTGCATCATCCCATCTCACTCTGAGCATTGCTCACACTCTGTCTTTTGTTCGAGCTTCAAGTCTGCATGAGTGATCACTAAGATTACGAAATTCGAAAATTAATTGTAATTCCTTGATGCTAAATTAATGCTTCTCTGCAACTCTGCATATCCGGCCTCGGGACACCTCATTATCACCTTCGCTTCCCACTTCGCACCCCACAAAGGGAGCGGGAAGGAGAGGAGGAGAGGGAGAGTGGGATTCTCGCCCTCTGGCTCTCACCCCATTATCACCCTCATTTCCCACTCCAAAAGCCCGCTCCGTGCAACCCCGGGGGAAATAGGAAGGAGGGAGGAGAGGAGTGGGATTAGCACCCTCTGGCTCTCACCCTCACCTTATTATCGTACCCACTCACTGAGAGAACCTTAGACTAAGTATTGATCAAATGAATGCATCTCTCCTGGATGATCTCCCTGCTAAGTTCTATTTTTCACTTAGCGTTTATCAGTTCCCAGTAGTATTTTTAGTCTTATCCAATTGCAACCACAATTGTACAGCTCTGCATTCCCGCTCGTTATATTCAACCTCTATTCACTTCCATTGGCGCTTACCAGCAATTAAGGCCGAGATCTCGGGAAATGCGGTTCTAATAGTGGTCTGCTAATCATTCTCGTGCGTTATCTCAATTTCTGCATCCCTGCCTATATCACTTCTCTCTAGTATATCTATGAAGTTCTTTGATGTTGGTGTACTTGTACTCAAACTGCTGCATTTGTCTGCTTTTCGTTTTAATGATCATTTTAATGTGGCAATGTCTATCTCCAGCTCTGCATCCCCGCCTATCTCACTCTGGTCACCACTCATCGCATCAATCTTCCCATCAGGGCTGTGCGGCATAGTTATGCCGGTATGCCGAATATGCCGTTTATGCCGACTTTTTCATGCCGAATATGCCGTGCCGAATCCGGCATGGGAAATTTTCATGCCGAAATCACCATTTTGCACCGATTTTCGAACATTTTCGACTCCAAAAGCATTAAATTCTTTAGCAGAGCGTAGATAATTAATCGCTTTCACTAACTCAAACAAATTCGTAGATTGCAAAAACCTTTTTTGTTCGAACAATTATGAAAAACGGCTCAGAATTCGATTTCAATACAGCTGAACACTATGCCGATTATGCCGTTTCATGCCGAAATATGCCGAATAATATTTTCGGCATATGCCGTTATGCCGTATGCCGAAAATATTCCTATGCCGCACAGCCCTGCTTCCCATCAAAGAAGACGAGCATGAGGAGGCACTCAGAAAGGCTGCAGTGATCAGGGAGTACGAACCGAGGAAGATGGAGTTGCCTGGTAAGAGAATAAACTGAGAACTAGAGAGAAAGTTTACTTAGGCTGCAGTAGTTGTATCCATCTTCTGGCCTACTACCTACCCAATTCAAAAGGTTTCTCCTTTTTTTATAGTTTGTCTTGTTTTCGTATATATTTAGTCGACACGCTCCGTCGAGAGCGACATCACTAGAGCTAATGCAGTGCAGTGATTCATTTCAGAGAACATCGTCAAGTACGGACTGGACGATATACGACGGGATCTTCTCAGTGTCACCGGATGCAAGGACATTCAACTGAGGCCGATGGGCAACAGTAAGTTTTTAGTACCTGTTGAGATCCAATAACTTTTTGAGATCTAATAATGTCTTCTGTTCAGCCGAAGTATTCGTTTCTGCCCTCGGAACAACGGAGAACTTCAAACTGCTCAATTCTCTCGTCATTTCGCCCGCTCCTAGCAGGTCTCACCATCTCTTCAGTCCAGTTCGAAACGCCAAATTTGCATCAAAATATGCATATTAGATCAGAATGGTCAAAATTGATCATAGTTATCGTTAGAAGCGATAATGGCTGGTATTGGTAGAACTCCTACCCGGTAAGCGGAAGCCCCGGGTTCGATTCCCGGTCCGTGCTATAACCTTTGCTGTCTTGCAATGATCATGATGGCCCTAATTACTTCCCGTTATGCAATCTAATAATGAACGCTAAATTAATAGCGAAATAGTGATCTGAATTATCGAAAACACAAATATCTAACGATGAGATAGATCAAAGAAGCGTCTTTTCAGAGATCAAGCATCGCTCAGAGACTTCTTCGAAGGAATTCCCAAGCTGGTCCACGATCGTCTGGTCAGAGCAGCCTCGGAGGCAGCTTCACCTCTCCCTTGCCCTCCATGAATGGACTTATCCAAAAAGATTTTTGCAAAACCAAACCTTTTACTCACCCTTGTTCAGAGTCGTAATATACAAAGTAAACTGCTCAGCCCATAGATAGTAAATGGCATCTAAAATCAGCAGTTCGAGCTCGTTGTGATGCCAGTCTCTAAAGTAGAAACTTACAGTAATCCCTCTTTGTTTGGGATCCACTCCTTGGTTCGGCTAATTCAGTCCTTTTAGCTTCTGGTACGGTATGTCGTAGTTTACTTGATTGAGATTTATTCCAGAAAGTATGACTGATTGTTTATTGTATTTGGATTGTTCGGGTTTGTCCATATATCTCAGATTGTTCCTGGTGTATTAGAAAAATGTTATCCTGAAGATTCCAAACCACGACTCTCTAGCCATTTCAAATAATGCTATCCAAAGCAGTGGCCTTTCTTTAACCAATTACTTATCACAGTTGAATTTGCTCACCAGCCATTTAATTCACTATCTGTAATTCGCGTTTCAGTTGCTATGTTGTATTCTTGTAACCATTATTGAAGAAAAAACTTTTTTGGGAAACTGTATTATTATATTTTCCTTCTTTCTGGTTTGATCCAGCATCAATATCGAATGTTCATACAAATAATGGTTCAGGTCCTAATTACAGCATAATTGGAGCACAATTGAAGCGAGATGCCGATCTCGCACAATCTAACGTTGATGGATGGGAACACAACTTCGTTACGAATAAAAGTGAGTTGCGAGTTTCATTACAATGAATTTCCAAGAGCTTTTCTGTTCACGAAAATCTGCAAAAACATTACAATAAATTAATTAATTAACAAATTTCAGTGCACGATCCCGTGGACCTCGGAAAAAGTGGCGAAAGCAGTGAGGAAGGCTCTTGAGGTGAGAGGAAAGAGCGACATCCAAGATAGGAGCACTTTTCCAAAAAATATTTCCTCATATTCCGCCCAAAGGTCAAATAAACAACAGCAAAAATCAAGGATCTTCTTCACTTTAGTCGCCAGCAAACCACATTCGACAGGTGCAAATATGAAAAAAGTATAGATGTGCCAAGATCAATAAACATTCCTTTCAGGCGGCATTCAAGGGAAAGCTGGAGCGCTTCTTCGAGATTCACGCAGTGACTCAGCTGATCGCTGTGAAGCAGGCGTACGAGTTTGTGGTGGAGGTTTGTTGCAAGACTGATTTGTTCTGAGAGATTACTCTTGTGATTACCGAGTATAATCATGATACAAGCGGTTTATGGACAAAAAAGGCACCTTGGTAGAGTAACATTACAAATGACTTGGCGGGTGATCATGAACCAATCATGAAACATGGCGGGTGATCATGAACCAATCATGAAACATATGCAAACAAATATTAAAAAAAATGAATAAAGCGTTTTTTAGGTGTTTGAGTGCTCGGGAACCGCAATCTTTGATTTAGGTCAAGCCTCTCAAGGCCAAGACTGCTCTCTTCGCTCTCATGCATGTTTTCTTCCGGAACTGTCGAGAAGAGTGAGTTTGGGTTGTGTTAGTTGCGTTTGAGAACCTCTTCTGAGTTGGGTACAGTTCCTTCACCTCTAAGGAACTTCATTAGAGAAAGGGTGGATCAGATCCTCGTTCCATTCTTCCCAAAGCGCCCTTCGCATTTTGTGACCTCTAAATGAGCATCATTCACTAAAAAAACCGTTCAAGAACCTAACATTCCCCTCTTCAGAGGCTTCCGCAAGCACATGATGCCCGTAATCTTCGTCGCCTCTCCACTCTTCTTCTCCGATTCGCCCATGTTCGTTTGATTTTTTTTCACAGAACTCGCATATCTGCGCGATGCTTCGAGGTTTTGTTACGGTCTCGTGTAACGATGCGAGAGATTCAGGGAACTCGTGATGTAGTAAGGGGAAGAAGGAGAGATATGTAATGTCTGACGTGGGAAATGTTATGTCCATTCTATCTCAGTAGGAGAAGAGAGTTGCAATAATGGAAAAAATGAGCCCTTTTCAGCCCGATTCACAACGACGTCAAAGTCCAGTCGGTCTACTTCGGCAATATCATCAACTCAGGCGCATTGGCCGTGCATTGGACTGTGGGTCAATCATACGATTGCAGAGATCGTCTGTAGATGAAACCTTAGCTCCGATTCTATGCAAATTGACCTTGCATGCCTTATTGTTGGATAGGTGCTCGAAAAGGAATCTCGCAATAAAATGCCCCTTCCGCAGCTCGAGTTCTACAAACGGATGCCGAACGACAGGAAGGATCGGGATCAAGACATGATCAAGGTCGTCTTTGAGCACGGTTAGTTTTGAGAGGCAGCTCTGACACAATAACATCGAATACACTGGTCTCGAGCGTAGAACACTGTCAGTTTTTATTGGAGAGGCTCAAACCGAATCGAAATTAGGCAGTACCAGTCATGATAAGCATGATAACTCAGTGAGCTTTCTCCCTATCATGCAGACATAATTTTTCTTAGATCGAGCAGCAGTCTCCATCAAGTTCAAGTGCTGGTCGGTCATGAAAAGACAGAATGAAGAATGGACTGTTAAGGTAAGAAGTGTTGTCTCTTGTGTGTTCTTTTGTGTCCAACAGCTGTCTATCAAATCCCTGAAGGAACTAAGCGGACACTCTTTTTTTTGCTTCCCTTTTTTGATCATAGTGTATGTGTTGAGTAGGGTGATGAAAACGACTCTTCGAGCCGCCTTTCCGGTCAGCCCGTGCGAGTCAGAGTCGAGTCAACAACTCATCCGCAGAGAGTGAGGTTGTAAACCGAGAGAGTGCGAGTGACTCGTTTTGTGCGAGTCGAGTGCGAGTCAAGACCATCCCATAGGGTAATTGTGGAATTCGGCTATTATTGTTAAATGACCATTCTAAACATTGCGCTAGATGTGACAAGATCAAAGATGAAAAAGATTCTAAATTTGGTCCACTAGGAGCCGAGAAAAGAGAGCTGAAAGGAGAGCTGACTCGCATTTGACTCGCAGTCGACTGGCACGAAACGACTCACTCGAGCCAGCGGGTCGTAAATGCGAGTCATCCTCAGAAAGGTTGTAAACAAGCCTCGTTCGGGAACCCGAAAGAGAGAGATCGGAAGTGCGGATACCCGAGACTCGTTTTCACCACCCTAGTGTTGAGTAGTTAGGTGCACTCGAGAAGCGACACGGAACAACTACCAAACTTGGCCTTGATAACACCAGTTTCTCAGTTTAACCTTCCGTTGGTTGATATGAGGAGGGAGGGATGTTTGAGCATTCTCAGACATCATACTGCGCTCGAGAAGCGCCACAGGGCAAATAACAAGATCATTCGAAAACCTCTGTCAAAATAAATATTTTAAGTTCCTCATGTCAACCATTCGTCGAATCATTGTCGATCCTCTCTCGTTGGACAAGGGTGACACGAAAGACTACAAAGCCAAGTTCCGCATTCACTTCGAGGTGAGGAATTCTCTATTTCATAGAGCAACTTTATCAATTCCAATCAGATAGTAAATTCTCATTGTTTCCATCATGCTTTCCGCACCATCATCTAGCTATATCGAATGCTGACTCTGCAAAATAGATTTCATATCAATTTTTCAAATTCCAGCTGAACTGCCCTCCGCACGTCTACTCCTTTATCATCGTTAGTTTATGCATTTGCTACGGACATTTGTCATAATCGTAGAGCCCAATTACTCAGATCAAACAGATCTCGTTCAGAAAGATGAGAGCTTGACGAGATTCGGGGACGGCAATCGCATTCCTCATCTGGGTCGAGGATGGGGAGTGAACGGGCAAGACAGTGAGAGGCCAGCCTACACTTGCGTGGCCGAGAGCACTGTCGTCACTCTGGAGTTCAGTGAAGAGACGAAAGTACGTTTATGATCATTTTTTTCGTTATATTTTAAACAATACAAGGGTTCTTCGGCTTAGTGCCACTTAGAAACGATTTGATTCTATTTTGAACTCAATTTGTAGTTATTGTTTACATTCCAGATGAACGACGTCTTCCCAATCCTCTCCCGTCTCCGAGTTCGATCCGGAATTCCCATCGAATTCGCAAGTATCGACCTCGTCAACCTCCACAGAGGTGATGGAATTGCTACTTGGCTAGTACAGTTTTGATTCGTAGCCGGCTAGAAGACCGTTGGCTTTTGCTCGTGAAGCACAACCAATTACCTTCAAAATAATTCCCTCCTTCCACAGGCGCGAAAGGCCATCTCAATCCCTACATCAAGAACCCCATCTCGGAGTCCCGAGACACCCGGGATCCGCAGAATGCAGCGTATCTAGCGAGAATCGAATGGGTTAGTTGTTCATTTCGCATTCCCTGCGCATCATCGGATCTCCATTCATGTGATTGTATAGTAGGCGGAATTTACTGTGCTCTACAAATGAGTTTCACTGTTTTTGTTAACTATTCATCACCTTCTCTCAAAGACATGCATATACAATTTCCGCATGATCTTTGGTGTATATTTCAATCATCATCAGGCGGCTCCCAATGCTCCCCCAACAAAACCGGGTCACAACAATGTCAGCGCCAGTCAGTTCGCTCTTCGATACGTGATCGAGGCGTTTTTGAGCAGAGGTGAATAGCTGGCCTAGAGAACGGTAGTTGGTCGAGAAGTTCACGGATCAAAGGGAATATAGATTGACTGCTTTGAGGCTCGGAATGTACCAAAAATATCAAAAAAATGTGTTATGTACAGGCTCGAAAGTGAAGGATCAGCTACTCGTTACTGTGGACGCATGGACGAACTTCATGGACATTGTGTGCAAACAGTATAGGAGGGACAGTCAGGTAGTTCAGTAATGGACAGCGCGGTAGTTTTGAAGAAGAAAAAACGGAATCCGAGTTGTTCATTGTCTGAAACACTACGCACTGAGCGTTCGAATCGCTTCTTGTCGATTTCGAAAGCCGAGAAACAAATTTACCTGTAAAATATAAATTTAGATTTTGCATCTTGGGAAATTATGGACTATGAATGTTGCAGAAAACGCTGATCGTAATGGAGAACGTCCTGAATCGTGTGGACGAGATGTCATTCCCTGTAAGATCTTAGTTCAATTTCGTGCTGTAGGCTACTGTAGATATCGATCAAAATTGCAGTAAAAATCGAGTGAGTTTGCACTGTATTCTTGGCAGCGCGAATAAGTGGAATTCACAACGATTTCTCACTGTTATCTGATATACTATTTCAGTTCACTAGCATCTTTACCATCATGGCCGAGGAGTTCACGTCCTATGACTGCGCGACTCACTTCGATGATGCTCAGGTTGGATTTGGTCTTTTTCTTGATTGAGCGATAACACGACAAATAGTGTATTCTTGCCGGAAATAACTAACAATAATGACATCTCAGATGGGACTGATGGAGAGAAACTCATACATGCAGGCAGAGGGATATGTTCGAGTCAGGAAGGTGAATGCTTTCTATTTTTTCTTATAGAGAACGATACTTTCAAGGAAAATGGAGAAAATGTCACGAAATGTGTTTCACAAAGTAAATGTTTCTGTGTTGCAAGCGAGACAGGGCACTCCTCTTCCTCGGTCACGAGCCTGAAACATCCACACGTGAAACATAACTTGTGGCAGTTCCGTCTCCGACACTTTGATCTGATCTTTGATATTTTATTTGATCTTTGATCTTTGATAAATCAATGATCTTTATCAGATCGTGATCACTCCCACTCGCACAATCTACATCACTCCCGAGATGATTATGGGGAATCGTGTGTTGAGAAGGTTCTATGGAACGCAGACCGAGATACTGAGAGTGACGTTCAGGTTGGGAATTTAGCTTATCAATTCGGTTTCGAAAAAGCCTATGCTTGTTAAATACGACATTGCTCATGACTTGATCGGGACCTCATGCCTCTGGAGAATAAATGACTAATCGGAAAACGGCCTTGCCTATATTGAAAAAGTTTCAGTTTTTAGAATATCCGAATCGGCAGCTCGGAAAACGGGTCATTATTTTCCAGAGACGATGACGGCCTTCCGCTGCGGCAGAACACGACTGGCGAGGATCTGACGAGAAAGACAGTGGAAACGGCACTGAATAATGGAATAAGAGTTGGAGGTACGACAACGGGAAGGAAGGAGTCTGGCACTACCTTCAGAGAGTCGTAAACAGGATGTCTCCTTGTAGTGAAAGAGCATTTATGCATTTGCGTTTGTCCCGCACCCATTTTTTTCTATTGACAATATAGATTTTGTGCAAGTGAGAATGAAGTGCAAGCGCTCAATCATTAGTAGAAACAATGATAACAGCAGGACTTGCATGATCCAGCATATCGATCACCTTCAGGCCGTCACTTCCGCTATCTCGGCTCGTCCAATTCTCAAATGAGAGACAGCGGCTGCTACTTCGCCTATGATAAAGAGCCGATGAAGGAAGTGAAGCGGAATAATGTGAGAATTCGGGCAAATTAGCGCAGTATTGCATGGTCATAGAGCAGAAATCTCTTAGAAATAGAGAGATGCGCGGATTTTGGTATTTGGCGGAACAATTCGGGCAATTCCAGATCTACCAGGACTACAGGGGCAGAAGCAAACTGACCGAATGGGAGCCATCGGAGAGGGTACTTTTTAGTATTTTCCATATAATTCCTGGGTTCAATAAGGATCAACTAATTAATTAACTGATTAATTATTAATAAATAAATTACAGATCGCTTACATACGCTCAAGTATGGGGCGATTGGATGAGCTTACGAATGTTGCGAAATTCATGGCGAGAATGGGACAGTGCTTCACGCAGAGCAAGGTGGGACTTCCTATAATATTTATCCCAAGCTGTGTTTCATTGATTTCTGTAACCATGTAAATAGTATACGTGAATCGAGATTGCATTCGCCCGATGGCTTGTTGCATCAGTTACGATATCTAATGACACCATTCCTATTCCAGTCTGTCAACACGGGTCTCCCCTTCCGCTCATCCGACTTCACCTACGACATCACTGGAGGGAACAGTACCGAGAATGTGGGTTTATTACTAATATAACGAATTCTAACGCCGCAAAATCGATGCAAGATAGCTATTCAAAAAATTAGGTGTTTCAAAAACAAATACTTCTTTTGCATTGAGATGTGTAAACAATAATACTCAGCTTGCAGTTGGTATTCTTCTGAAAAACTTCAACAAAACAATCGTCTTAGTCTAGCATATTATTGATTATAGGACACTTCTAGCTTTTCGATTTTCGAAATCAGGCGACCTAAATTACATCCTAAATTCGACTTTCGAAATCAAAAACGCAAAAAAATATCAAGCAACCTCAAAAGCACATCAGGACAACGAGATGTACACCTTCTCCGATGGGGTAGGGCAGATCTCGGTGGAACACATCAAGAAGATATCGCAGGATCTCAATCTACCCAACCATCCGTCTGTCATTCAGGTATTCCACACATTATTCGTCGTCTTACTTCAAAACCGGAAGAAGTGGTTAGATCGATGATCTAGAACAGAACTGATGCATACAAGCACATACAGAGTTTGCACTGAAAAAGGTGATTTAATACAAGTTCATCCGTTGTTGTACGGATGATTAGCCGATAGATCTGGGTGACGACGATCAAGGTTCTCAACTATATGAATGTTTCCAGTTCCGTCACCGTGGGTTCAAGGGAGTGCTCTCTCTCCATCCCGAACTCGATGATGTGAACAATCTAAGGCAGAAGTTGGAGTATTTCGTGGAGGTGGAAGTGACGCATGTGAGATTATTCATTCTAACATTTTTTTTTGAGTAGAGCTGATCCTCTAATCCGTGCTCATCCGTTGATCAGTAGAAGGGAAAGTGGTTTCACACTCTTTTAGCACGGGCTTGAGCTTTCACTGATGATATTACAATGACTCAAAACAGGTATTGAATATCGTGAAACTCATTGCAGGGCATCAGAAAAACGAAGAAATTCGTCTCGA
Organism: Pristionchus japonicus; assembly: GCA_900490845.1. Taxonomy (NCBI): domain Eukaryota; kingdom Metazoa; phylum Nematoda; class Chromadorea; order Rhabditida; family Neodiplogasteridae; genus Pristionchus; species Pristionchus japonicus. Next base: position 171,746 of record LS506421.1, on the reverse strand, counting down.
AAGCGAAGGACGAGCATGGAAACGCAATCAAGAAACTGAACGTCCGATTCAGACCCTCGCAGATGAAGTTGGTTTTATGTTATTGTAGGAAAATTGCCCTATAATATATGATAACATGTTCGAAGTTCTGTTTTGTGCAGTTTCGTGCAGTTAGAAGAACCGAATAGTATGAAGAACAGTAAAAAGTGCCAGTGGAGTGGGCATTAGCTCTTTATTAGACATTACTTTTCAAAGAGTCTGTGAAACACAACTGAAAATCACGCTCGACACTCCAGAAGATGTTGGTTTCGAAAAGTAGAAAAAAATGTCATCAGGCTAAAGGGAATCAAGTCAAATAGAGCCAAATATATGCTGAAACGATGTGAAACTACCAGATTCCACGCCCCCGAAGAGGGAGTTTACAATCTTTGTTGGGAATTTACAATCTTTGCGGTTAGAGCTAGCACAAATTGCAAATTGTGCTGATACAAAGAGCTGTACGAGCCAAGAATAGGAAGTATGGTCTAAACAATCCAGATTCCACGCCCCCGAAGAGGAGGACTTCGAGGTGGTCAAGATCTCCTGCCCCACTCCCGTCTGTCTCAACAAACCATTCATCAATATTCTGGATCAGGTATTATTCATGTTTCATGTTCAAATAAACACAAAAATTTAGACTCAGATTACGGTGACACTGCACAGAAGGCGAAATCATTCAATATCTTCAGTCTGTCATTCCATTAGGATAGATAGGATGGAGACTAATATGATAATTGCGACTTCCTTCAACCAAATAAACATTACTGTCCTTCTAATAGAATAGATTCTTCTCACCAGGTAACCGAGCTGCAATCCGTCACTGCCCATCTCCGTATGTGCGATCGAGTAGAGGAACTGCTGCATAGACATCTACGATTGATGGCTGAGTCACTGGTGAACGAGAAATCGTGCAGAGACAAGCTGAAGGTACGGTGGGACTACTAAAGATAGGGATACGGTAGGGCACGGCAGCGATATATCTGGGTTATGGTAGTATTATGATAGCCAATGAGCCATCTGCGATTGATGGCTGAGACACTCGTGAACGAGAAGTCGTGCAGGGACAAGCTGAAGGTACGGTAGGATTACGGTAGAGAGAATGGGAATGCGGTTGGTTATAGTTGTGAATCTGTAGACACGGTAAGAAAATCATAGTAATTTTGAACGGTAAGTGAGCAGCATAGCGAACGTCTTGTATTGTGCAATCAGTAAGATACCGTAGGATTACGGTAGTCATCAAATCAATAAATTGCAGGAACTACCTCGACGAGTATCGATCGACGGCCTGAGCCGGCAGTATGGATTCGCTCTTGTTCTGGTAAGAAAATAATCAGAATACGGTAGTGGGTATTGTAGATTCTCAGAGGGAAAACGGTGGGAATATGGTAATGACAAGGAAATTGCAGGAGCCGTTCTTCCGTTCTCTCGTCAAGGCTGCCGTGAGATATCAGAACAGTCAGTTTTGAGATTAATTATTTAATTAGACGATTCTGATAATGAGGCGACGTTTTTATTATCAGCTTCCAATATGATTTAGAGCAATTTTCAATTTAAGACTGATTGGATGAGAGGGTCCACTTAGAAGCATGATCTTAATTATGGTTTAGTTTCGAAATTCTTGAAATTATTATGATACCAGATGGGTCCTGCATGCCTACGGCATGCCCGGTGTTTCCCCGGTGTTCCTCCTCCTCTCCCCTTTCTCCTCCCCTTTCCTCTTTCGCTAGGCCACCTATTTCGCAATATTTCGCAATCTTGAGTTTCGCAATATTTCGCAATCCTGAGTGAGGGGCAGGCGTGCTACGAAACTTGTTTACGTGTATTTCGCAATGGATACACGCACGGACGCACACACAGACACCTCTGCTTTATATAGGTGTATGATATGATCCTGAGTTTCGCAATATTTCGCAATCCTGAGAGAGGGCAGGCGTGTTACGAAACTTGTTTACGTGTATTTCGCAATGAATACACGCACGGACGGACGGACGCACGGACGCACGCACAGACACCTCTGCTTTATATAGGTGTATGATTGTAGAGAAGCAACTGAACAAGGAGCAGATCCAGATTCCGCTCGACTTGGGAAGGTGAGAATTGTTTTCTTCCCAGTAGAGCTCATCCATAAATAGATTTAAGGCTTGTGAAACTCAACCACTCTTTTGGGAAAGAATAGGAGATCTGACATAGACTAGTGGTACTGGATTCGAAGAATCCGCTGTGTTCCAGGTCGATGTTCGGAGTCGTCGACGAGACGGGATTGTTGCAGTATGGGCAGGTGCGAATTTTAAATTCCAAAATGAATTGTTTTTTATAGCGACCTTTATGTTCTTTGCAAAACGAGTATTCTCCATGGTTCTCCACGAGTTTGGATTGATGTGAATTGTGATTGCAGGTCTTCGTCCAATATCATGTGAACGCGAGCGAAAAGACTCCGAGATCATCCTCGAAGAAGATCATCCATCAAGGTACGATCCCTTGTGATGATAAGTTTCAAAAACCCGTGCATTTTTTACTGTTGAAAGTTGGCAATGTTGTTAGTTCCCGAAACGTCCAGTCGACATGCTAAACATAAAAGTGTTCTAAGAAGAAAAACATTTCCAGGCCCAACCCTCATCACGAAGAACCCCTGCATCTCCTCGGGAGACGTTCGCATGTTCGAAGCTGTCGACATCGAGGCTCTGAGACACCTCGTCAACGTTGTCGTCTTTCCACAACATGGGCCCCGATGTCACCCGGATGAAATGGCTGGTACGGTAGTCTAAAGCCTTCAGAATCGTACCTTGATTGTTCGATGCATAGTAGAGTGCATAGGTCTATCTCGGTCTGATTCGTTCATAGTTTTTACTGGTATTTAAACTTAATAAATTAGCATTATTAAGTTTTTCTTCAGGCTCCGATCTCGATGGTGACGAATACTCCGTAATTTGGGATCCGAAGCTGTTCTTCGAGAGGAACGAAGCCGCTATGAAGTTCCCCAAGGGCGCTTCTCTGGCGGCGAAACTGAATAAGGAGACGCTGGTTCGTTTATTGTTGGTTATGATTAGATATGGAACACAGTATTAGAAAAACCTATTTTATACATACGCCACTTTGTATGCATGTGACGTGTCCAAAAGGAGATGTAGATTGATTATTAGATTAGAAGAGTCTAGTACATTACAACCTTGAATTTGCTTATTTGATCACTTTCGGACACATTTGAATCACATGCACACAGGACAAGGACGTTCGCGACTTCTTTGTCAAATATGTCACACAAGATACCGTGGGAACAGTGGCCAATGCTCATCTCATCAACTCCGATCTGTGGGGAATTGAATCAACGGTACATATTTCTGAATAATCTTTCTATCGATGAATGACGTGTTTCACAAGAACATGATGCACCTGATTTTGAAAACTTACTATGTTCTGGTTGTAATGATGAAACTAGATTTCGTGATCGTATTCGTTCAGGTACCAAAAGTTCAGTTTAGCTGACTGATGCTTCCATCTGAAAGCACCATCCAGATTTCGTTCAGGTCGCTAAACAAGTGGCCTTCAAACACGCGAAAGCCGTCGACTTTCCGAAGACTGCCGATCCTCCCGAGTTGTTGACGAAGACGTGGTCTTGCTTGACTAAAGTAGGTTGATCAATAAGCAGAATAGATTGAGCAAGAGGTTCACTAAAACAGTTGAATCTGCCGTTGAGAAAAAAATCTAGAGTATTTCGAAATTAGACGTGCACTTGTGTAACCAAAGTATGATGATCATAAAATAAACTTGGTTATTGGAATAAAACGTGTGATTGGCCTGAACTTCTCACGAAGATTAACCAAACCCTCAGAATGATCCAAAATCTCTTGCAAATACACCTATTATTGCATACTCTCACGTGATCTTTGTTTAGAAAAAGGAAGATGACTCCTCTGATGGAGATTCCACTCACGATGCACCCGAAATGGAGTGGATCCCACCCGAGAGAGCTGAGCGCAAGCCCGACTTCATGCAGGCTGATAGGGATCCCGTCTATGCATCAAGCAGACTCATCGGACGTATTTATCGGTAAGTTGATGGAGGGATGCACTTTCTAAGCACTCATATGATCAGTTACTGATCTGGTTCGGTGACACAGGGAACACAACACAGTCAATTGCAAATCAACTAGGTAGTTTTTCGTTAGTAATCAATCATGTTGCAGTGAGATCTCGAGCGTGGACAACGTACTCACTCAGTCCGAGGTGAGAGATCTACAGGCAAAAATTGACTTACTAATACAATTTTAATATTCAGTGACTAATGATTAGAAGCGGGCATAAATTGAGTTCTTTAACTATCTTAATAGGCCAAGAATTCATTGGGAATGGAGAGATCAGGATCGGTTATCGGTTATCGAAAGACGAAACACTCAGGACGAAGTGAAACTTGACGAGATGATCTACGAGAAGGGATGGGAGGAGTACGAAGTGGAAGCGTTCGAGAGAATGACCGTTTACAACAATGAGATCAAGGTGAGACAAAGTAAAGTTGGACGTAGTTCTGAACTTGCGAGAAACAAGTCACGATATCGCATTAAACGTTGTTCTCCAATCAATCCGCTGTTGGGTTCGCTGTTGCGCAGACTGAGACCACTATATTACTGGAGTTTGTCAGTCAGAATCTCAATTCCAAGCTCTTGATTTCTGGATGGAGTGAGCATAATACAATCCCCTCAGGCACTCATGGAGCGATACGGCATCGCCTCCGAGGGAGAACTAATGTCCGGATACATGCTGTCGATTCGCAACGCAATTTCTGATCGTGAAGCTGACGATATGTCCTTCTTCACTACGAATGAGGCCAGTTTCAGTGAAACACACAATCGTTCAAACAAAACATTTTCTTGTGATGGATATGTTTCACAATTACAAATACAATTACATTTACAATTATTTATCACATCAGGCAGTAGTGCTCAGGTGAGGATGTGGCGGCACTCTTATGTTTCACAGGCGACTAATTTCAAAATGATCTAATTTCTACTCTTTTGCAACAGAAGAAGGGATCAGCAAGCCTTATAGCTCCCCAGTCAGCATGATCCTGATACAAATCGATTGATTGATTGAATCGATTGATCGATTACAGGTCCTCGAGCAGCAAGTGACGGCCATCGTTCGAGCCCATCGTGAGATGTTCATCTCGGTGAGTCACTGGGTATTAAATTTCAACTGAAACACTACATTTTGCTAACTTGAAAGGAAGTGCGAGACAAATGTTGATACTGAGGGAAGTTGATGGCACTCCCCACTCTATTCAAACGCATTGTTTCCGCTTCTGGTGTCGTAAATTTGTCAGAAGAGGAAGGTGTTGTATGTCACTTATCGATTGCAGGGCTTCGGGCGTATCGACAAGCTGACTAGAGTGGCTGCGGACAGGAAGTATGTCACGGAAGACACCAAAGACGTCTTCGAGCGAGAGGTTTGAGTTCATACTATGATTATATATCAAGATGTCTGTCTGTCTGTCTGTCTGTCTCTCTCTCTCTCTCTCTCTCTTTGTATCTTTGTCCGTCCGTCCGTCCGTCCGTCACACTTTCACTTTTTTCGTCATATATCGGCTCAAAATTATCGGACAAGGTTATGCCCGATACCAATCAACTCCACTCGACCTGTGCTTTCAAATAATGCAAATTTTTCGATTTCGTCATCACTATGTAACTTTTAGATTTCGTCATCACTACGCAATAGACCGTTTTTCGCGCCGTTTTCGTCTGAGACTCAACCAAATCACTCGGGTGAACCACCAAACAACTGGGCGTCACTAAAATTTTAAAAATTTGCATAAATTTCTTAGTGATAACGCAATATTAAGAATTTTGTTTGTGTGCCTTCTTCTTCTGAAACTCAATCAAACCACTCGAGCGAATCGTCAAACAACTTCTCGTGAGTTTTTTCTTCAAAAAATTGCATAATACATAGTGATGACGCAATATGATGAAATTACTTTTCACTCCGATTTCGTCTTAAACTCAACCAAATCACATGGGCGAACCACCAAACAACTTCCTTTTCAAAAAATTAACATGACATAGTGATGACGCAATATGATGAAATCACTTTTCACTCTGTTTTCGTCTCAAACTCAACCAAATCACATGGGCGAACCACCAAACAACTTAATTTTCAAAAAAATTTACATGACATAGTGATGACGCAATATGATGAAATCACTTTTCACTCCG
>LS506421.1:131131-162781 GCA_900490845.1 Pristionchus japonicus | reverse complement strand
ACCTTCTAGGCTAACGTGTGAGGCGGCCACGCCGAAAGCAACCTGCGCTGCCTTACCTTCTAGGCTAACGTGTGAGGCGGTCACGCCGAAAGCAACCTGCGCTGCCTTACCTTCTAGGCTAACGTGTGAGGCGGTCACGCCGAAAGCAACCTGCACTGCCTTACCTTCTAGGCTAACGTGTGAGGCGGTCACTCCGAAAGCAACCTGCGCTGTCTTACCTTCTAGGCTAACGTGTGAGGCGATCACGCCGAAAGCAACCTGCGCTGCCTAACCTTCTAGGCTAACGTGTGAGGCGCATTGCCTAACCTGCTTGGCTTAACGTGTGAGGTGATTACGACGTAACCCATCATGCCACTCGGCCTTTAAAATGGAAATATCCTAATGCATATCCTCGGCATTAGATCAAACTCGGCCTAGTTGATTGTCCAATGGACCGAAACGTCCAACCTAGTTATCTGTAGGATTTTCTCTTTCTTGTATCTTTCGCGTATTCTATTTGTAACCTCGTTTCGTTCTAATTGAGCCATGCGCACATTCGAAGGCAATTTCCCTCACAATATTGAACATCACTTTCTGCTCCTTAGGAAGTCTCCCATTCTTGTCTATCACTTGCAATTTTCGCTTTAATATGATGCTGCGACGCAATGAAAACCGTCATTAAATGATGAAATTCAGGTATTCGACCCCTCCAACGAGATGCGCAAGAAGGCAGTCGCCCTCTACCGAGTGACCTATGGTTTGTTTCCCCATGCACTAAGGCCTGTAGATATCCACCTCAAATCACTCTCTCGCATCGTTCACCATGAGAGAAGACGTGAAATGAAACACTGAAACATGATGCAACTCTATTCTGTTACACTAAGGTGCCCACGAATCGATGTTGGGGCTAATCGGAAACATCTCTCGATTCATTAGAAACGAGAGACACCTAGTACTGATCCTGATTTAATCTGTCTCTTTCAGACTTCGCCTCCAGGCAGAACGATTCCTCACCTCGTCTCCTCTCCTATCCCTGGATTGCCTATGATGTCCTGGCTGCCGTGAGAAGAGACAACGTAGGCTTTGACTCTGTATTTTTAATTTGAAACTAAAAATCCAATTTCAGAACTTCAAGCAGTCCGACTTCATCGCGGGTCTCGATGCGGTTAATGAGGTAGATGAGACTAGAAAGAGCTCGGTTTGAACATTGTAGAACATCTAGAACTGATCATAACTGTTACGTAGTTGTTGATAATGATCACATTTTCTGATAACGACTGATTGATAAATACGCTTCAATCATCATGAGCCTGTAATGATCAATATCAGTCAGCAAACTTCCAGATGCTCTCTGCTCAAGTAGATAAATACGCCCGAGCAAACGAGGAGCAGTTCCGAGCAAAGATCGCTTCATGGACGGGCGAAGATGGAAGAGGAAATGGAGTGACGGCAGTGATGAGATACATGGAGTATTATGATGGTTGGTTAACAGTTTCTTGAATTTGAAACCTTTCACAGGAAGTTGATTTCATCGTGCTCTTTCAATAGCAAACGATCGATAGAATGATCTGCATTTATGCATATTTGTTAATTTTCGGCTAATATTCCAATCCAGGCCTGGGCGAACTGGCGTTTTTCTTCGTCAAATGGGCTGAGCATGAGAAGGTGTCACTTAGAGGATTTAGAGAGGTATGGTTGATGGAAACGATTACGGTAGATGGAATAACTGCTGTAGATATGAATGATTATCGCAAAAGAATAAACTGTTCCGCTTATTATTCAACCCTGTAGAATTTCAGCTATTGATTGAGGGCTCAAAGACCTTTGCTAATGTGCTTAATCGTTTCCTATGAGATCTAATAGCTTTACCTGAGAAGATTGAGAATTTAGAAATAATCAATAATGCACTAGCGAATTAAATGTTCCGTAATGTGCGCTAAACGCAGTATTAACAAAGCTGAGCATTCGAATTGTACAATACTAGCGATTACGGTAACAAAATCGATCTTCCCAGATTCACATCGTCCTTTTGCTCATCCAATTCTGTCTTGGGCACTACGACGAAATGGATCGACTCATTATTGAGGTAATCAATAACGTACCGTAATCAAAGGAAATCAATGATCCAATCAATAAACTACCACAATTAATCAATCAATAGTCTACAGTAACCTCTCTAGGTCGACGACAAGATCTGGGAAGAGTTCCGTGCCAATCGAACACCACGCGCGGTCTTCACTGAAACGGGCAAGGCTGTGATCAACTTCTTGAGATGGATGAGTTCGAGATCGTTCAAGAAGGTACTCTATTTTCGATATTCAAAGCATAAAATAATAAATTAACAGGAGAAAAATATCCAATAGTCTTCAGTATTAGTCGACCAATAAGTGTAAATTTGATATTCATTGCAGCTTACTTCCATGACATTCGACAAGCCGAACCTGTGCGTGGATGGATGCTTCATGCGCGGAGAATGGAGACCCTTGAACGCAGTAAGTCAGAACGAGCAGAACCGATCTTCAGAGATTCGGAATCAGTGGGTCTATGTTCGAATGTACATGGATTTTGAATGCACCAATCACTGTTCATTCCATGCGAGATGTGAGAACACTGGAAATGACTAACTAATTACTGAAACAGAGATCTGTTGTTGTTATCTAATCAAAAATGGTTTGACGAGAGGCAGTACACCAACTGATTCTGTGATCACTTTCCATTCAAGACAGTCAGTCGATTCTATCTTATCTATAGGCGATGTAATTCAAACAGGATCCAGAAGCACAAAATGGACTTATTATGACCCACTTAAGGCTGCCGTCCACACCTTATACGATCTAGATAGCCGGCACAGTGGTTAGATAGTCGGCTTCTCTTCCCTAAAATCAGGGGTTCGATGGCTTCGACTGTGGTTTTTGCAGACTATGGCAGAGCGTTATGCTCTATTATTTGGTAATAGTCTTCCTTTAAGGCTGCCGTCCACACCTTCTACGACCTCATCTTCTCACTTCGCATCGATCTTCCCATGGAGGGAGAACACGCAGTGGATCCGCCTGTGATCATCAGAGAGATGACTCCATTCACTTTTGAGCTGCCTCGTGAGTTCATCATCTTATTATTGTCACTCTTTTGACGCAATTACCGCATAACCGGAAAAGATCAACAGTAATTAGGCCCGAAACTGAAAAGTTCATAATTTCGAGTAGGATGCATGCCTGACCATCGAGATAGAGTGTTAAATGAAGAGAACATGATCAAATCTGGACAATATTCAATATTCAATCAGCCGAGGCGCAGCTCATCTTCGTCGAAAGTGCTATCCAGGTGCAGACTGGAGCTACTGAAGTGAGATTGAGGAGAATCGAGATGGGAGGGAAGAGTAAGCACATTGTCGAATTTTGATCGAAAGGCAGGCTCGGGGTGGTCATATCAGCGATTTCCCTGCTAGGACCACATACGATTTACTCATGTCTTTCCCTTGTAGCCCGAGTGGTCGTCAGTGCAACAGGCACTCTGCTCTCTCATATGAAAATCCGGAAGCTGCTCGTCATTCCTCTCAATATAAAGACGAGTCACAACCCGAGGATGGTAGGTAGTTTGTTTGTTTTACATCTTCGTTGTTCAACACTTTAGTAAAATCGACCATAAGTACCAGTCGTCGCATTGACGCCCACACACACATTGTGTTTCCGTTGAGTGTATAGACAAGTCACAACCCGAGGATGATGAGTTAGTTAGTGCTTAGCCATCTCAGCTTGCTTGTGTCTTAATCCCTTAGTGATTTCGAGCAAGATCGCGCTTGTTCCGCCATCCCGCAATTATAATTAAATGCGTAGAGCTGTCATTCCGATAAGAATAAAGCGGAGAGTGGTAAGTGCATGTCTTGGGCGAAGTAATCAATTTCTCTTCAATTCGGGCTAAAATACGCCCCCTTTTCGGCGCACACTAAGTTCCTCATCCATTGCCTGCCAACTGGGACCACTCCTCCTTTTCAAATACATTCAATTTCTCAATTATAGATGTCCGACGACTTCCCCAAGTTCGTCTACGCAAAGATTATGGAGGGAGCGAGGAAGTATGAGTTGACGAAGGAAGAGATTCAGCTTTGAAGAACATTCAGTGATATCTTTGTCTTCTAGTACTGATTATTTACTCTTGACTTGTGCATGCTCATATTTGCTTACTTGTTATCATTTCAATATTATTCTTGCCCACTTATCACGTATTATGTAGTTCTAGATCATATTCTCTTCTACATAATAGGATGATTTTTTTGTGAATTCTATCATCTGCTAGTATTTCTCAGATGATCAGTTTATTTTGAACAATCTTTGTTGATTTCCTTCGCTGATTTGGTATGGGTAATCAAACTTCTAACCATACCCGACCTTGCAAGATTCAAACAGAACCTGATTCTACTTGTCTCCCAACGTTCTCGATTACGCTTTCGAATTGATATGTTTTCACATAACATTGATCTTTGTAACATGCATATCTTGATAACAATTCAATTTTCGGAATGAATTATTTTGTGTGGAAGGTCATTTTTAGAGAAAACCCGACCACGTGGAACTCTCGCAACGATTGTGCGCGACTACGGTAGCCAACTCGAATTCCTAACCTACAATGTCTCTCAAATATTCTCTTACCTCCTTCTCATTTGATGTTGTTATCAACCAGCATGTTTGCATGGTCATTCTCTCTCTGATCGTTCTTCGTTTAGTGGTGATCAGTGTGTTTTGGAGAATGGTTACTCTCACTCTTGCTATCTTCATTTCCCATACTCTTTAGCCTCGCTGTTTTTCTCTTCAAACTGTTCATTCGCCACGGTATCTCGTTTCGCCATCGCAATAACAAGAGGGAGGAAGGAAGGAAATGATACCTTTCATCTCATTCACTCTCTTTTTCGCAATAGAATCGCTGGCTCTGTTTCACCATTTTCGGAAAATTTTGTTATACACTTGTTTCTTCCGTCGACATTGTCCCAAATCATCTTCACTCAGCTCCCTAAACGAGCTCAATGGTATCTATGGACGAAACAATGAAGATTTCAACAGCAGCAAGATGACCTGAGGTTTGTTCCTTGATTAGTTATGTTCTTGATAGTTTCACGCTTCCGCATCCCTGAGCTGATAGGGCAAGTGTGCCAGAATTCGGCGAATGTTGCATTGACAATAATCACATTTTAAGACCTTCTCGAGGGAAACTCGAAGAGCATCTCAGTCGACCCCGACTAGATCGTGAAGAAACTAGATACTTTTTGCTGTGAGTGGGATCCCTTTCCTCGTCTGATCACAGCGATTTGAGCACCCTTATAACCTGTTTCGTACCCTAGAAATCTGGTTAATACAACGATTCAATTGCAGAGTGCCTACTACAAAGACCGTTGGAATGGCATGAGTGTTTCTTCGATGAACTTGACAATCCACTCGCACACCACAACTCAATTGTAATTGTGGATCAGTATAAAATATAAATCGAATCTGAGATTTGATTGTTCGGGCGCAGTAAATGAGTGGAACAAAATGAATGAACTCTCTTCCCCTATCCATTCTTCTCACGTCTTGTTTTCAGCCAGCATGTGTGCATGGTCACTCATTCTACTCCTTCCTTGCCTCAAAAACTGTTGATATGAGAATGTTGTAGAGAGTGGTCACTCTTACTCTCTCCAATTCCCGCACTATCTCGCCTCCCATCATTTCTGTTTTCTCCACAGTTTTTAATCCCATCCACACAATAACATGTGATGAGGAGGACGGGAAATGAAGAAGAGGTAGGAAAAGGATGACCTTCGACTATTCCCCTATTCTCTTGATTTTCACTTTCATCTTCTCTGGTGCAGTGATCGTAATCTCATTCGCGTGCTAATTCGCATTGGTGGGATATAGTCCTAGCTCTTCATTTTCACCTCGCATCGTTGTAAACAGAACGTTTAATGATTTGGCACTCCCCGAAAAAGATAGCCGTTCTAGTGTAGATTTCTCGCGTTGTTTGTTTTCTCGTCATGTTCGTCTCTGAACCCTCAGCTCGGTTACTTACGTTGATTCCAATGCCGGAAATATTTTTAAGTGTTTCATTTTCAGTTTCCTGCACAAACTCAACTATCCATCTCTTCCATGGAAGAAGCAATGACGATTTCAACTTCAGCAAAATGATCTGAGGTGTGTTCCTTGACTAGTATAGTTGTTGAAAAGTTTCGCTCGTTCGCATCTCTGCGTTGATAGGAAATGTTTGATCGAGTATAAGTCAGATCACAACGAATATTGCATTAACAATAATCCCATTTTCAGAACACCCAGATCGTCTGGAAGAACAACCGACGATATCGTGAAGAAACTAAATATTAGATGTGAGCTTGCCCCTTTTACACGCCTAAACACAACGATTTAAGTAGCTTGAGCCGCTATTTCGCGCACTTGGATACGAGTTCAATAACATTTACATTGCAGTATTCATGGAATGGAACAGGTCACTTTCACGTGAAATGGAATGGCTTGAATGCTACTACGATGGAATGCTACTACACTCGCACACCACAACCTAATTGTAATTGTTGATCTAAGTTGACAGCATAAAATATGAATTGAACCTGAGATTTGATTGTTTGGGCACAGTACATGAATGGAACGAAATGGATGCAATTCTCAGACTCTTCCCTAGATCTTCCCGATCCATTCTTCTCTCCACTTGTTAGCATCCAGCAAGATAACATGGTCACTTTCTCTACTCCTTCCTTCCTTCCTTCGATATCAGTGCTGTTGTTGAGATTGGTCACACACACCCTTTCACTCTTGCTCTCTTCATTTCCCTTGCTCTCTCGCCTCGCAGACTATCTCTGTGACCTCTCCATTTCGCACGGTATCTCGTTTAGTCCAATCTTACCTGTGAAGAAGAATGAAGGAAGGGAAGAAGAGGAAGTGGCTGACCATCGATACATCCACTAACGTTTCCTTCCTCCTTTCTGTCTCTCACTTGCCCTCAATTCGCTGTGAGCCTAATCTGGTCTGCGCGATCTTTCGCATTGCTGAACTATAGTCCATGCTCTTCACTCTCACCTCGTATCGATGTCATTGGAACGAGATTTGACAATCACTGACAATGACTTGCGTAAAATTCTCAATCGTGCGCTGCTTGTTGTCTCGTCATTTTCGTTTGTGAACCCGTTCGGTTGTCCAATTGTTGCCAATGCCGGGATTATTTATCAGTATCTGATTTTCAGTTTCCTGCACAAACTCGACTGTCCATCAGTTCCTACGACGAAGCTATGAAGATTTCAACTTCAGCAAGCTGAGATGAAGTGTGTTTTGGTTCGTCCTCTCTACATAGCTTGCTCGTGAAACATGTTGAGTAGTGGACATCAAGGTATTGAAAAATTCACTGATATTGTGATGCGAATATGTTTTCTTTGAGAACTCCAAATACAAAGCCAAGGCGATTTCGAGAAGATGAACTTTCGAACTCAGCTCGTTTTCAGAGGTGAGCATCCTTTTACTCAAGCGTACTTTGTGCTTTGGCGCCCTGCTGACAACGGCTTCAGTCAACGATTCTATTACAGAATCGAGGCTACTGGCAGCTACAATCGAATGGTGTAGCGAGGCGGGATCCCAACCAAACCATTATTGTTTTTCTGAACTCGATAAAATGTCTTATAACTAATAGTTTCGAAAGTTGAACAGTGAATCAATGGGATTACGTACATTATTTCCCATTCCGGTGACCCCCTTCCAGGCAACAACCTCGTTGTTCTTCTTCACTGACCCAAAAATGTGGAATTTCGGGAAAGTGAAAGCATGAAAGCACCGAGTGAGATTCGCATCTCAACGGAATCAATCTGACAGAGAATCTCTTCTCTCCATTCGCTTTCTATTGCCTGAAATTCAACCCCTCGGTTGTTCGGTCTGTCGGTTGTGACTCTTTTTCCATGGAGTTGATAGTAGGGAGGTGGAGGAGGAGGAGTGGACTCTCTTCTTTTCTCTCCACGCGATTGATATCACTCCTTCCTTCTCTCCATCACGTGATAACAGCCTGAGTAAGGGAAAGGAAGAGAGGGAGGAGGGGGAGGAGGAAGGAGAGAGAGAGAGAGAGGGAGAGAGGAAGGCAGTAGGAAGGGTTGAAAGCGAGTGGTCTGTCCTCCCTCTGTTCATTGATCATTCGTTCTCCTCTCCACATCTTTTCTTCCCTATCACTGTTTAGGATTCCTTCTCGAATGTTCAATTCTGACCTTGACCTGTTCGTACACTCTCGCTTGTCGTTTACTCTGGTTTATTCGCAACCAAGAAGCACTAGTTCTTGATTTTCCGTGATTTTCGCATCGCTTTTCATCACGAATGTCGAAATTTGTCTATCAAACTTTCTCTTCTAGCTCCCTACTTGAGCCCTACTATCGAGCGCTGCTATGATGGAAGAAGCAATCAAGAATTTGAATGAAACCAAATGAGGTTCGTTGCCCCTAAATGATAGAGACAGTTGCGTCATGTTCTGATAAAAAGTTATCCCATTTTTTAGAAATGGGATTAGAAGGCGTAGTCTAGATTCAATTCACTTGTGCCGAATTGGGGCAAGGGAGCGGTAATTACCGTACCATAACCGTTATCCCTTCATCAGGCTGAGATGCGAACGACTCGTTAGTGTGTGATACCCGGCCTGGAACTTCCACGTCAACCTGTAGCAAGAAAAGGTACGCATTGGGAATCAGAAGTTGTTGGGTGATGGGGCCGTCTTGTTGGATAAACGTTTGTTTTGGAAACTATTTTGGCATGAAGTTTCAAAACACGGGTTCCTAACCGTCCCAACACCAGTTCCTTCACTGTCAAATGTGAGCATCGCCAGTTGTTCCGCGCCCTGTTCAACACTTTGGAACTAACGACTCCTTATGCAGGTAGACGCCCCAGGTAGACTAGAAGAAAAATATATAAGAAGGATTCATCAAGAACTGCTCCGTACGAATGATCTACGCTTCCGAAACCAATTGTTAATTAATTGTAATGCTAATAAATGAGAAGATAGATTGAATGATGGTCTCTGATCTCTCCATTCGTACTGACCCACAAAAGAAAGAAGGAAAGTGAAAAGAGGTCTGAATGAGCTCACAATCTCAATGCATCCTCTTTGCCTCGACCCGTCCTTATCGTAAATCTCTGAAACTTTCTCCACTCATCTTTCTATCCCTCGATGTCAACAGCTCCGTCGCCTTACTCTCGAGTGGTCGCCCAGCACGCGATTCAACTCATTGTTTACGTTGATTAGAGTGAGAAAAGCAGAGGAATCTCCTCGTCTCCCCCGCCCTATTGTTATCAATGCATTCCTCCCCTCTCTCTCGCCCTCATGTGATCTTACGGCGCTAGGCGGAGGGAGGAGTAGGAGGAGGATGAGAGAGGAGAGAGAGGGAGGAAGGAGGAAGTGAAGAGTCTGGTATGGGTTGAAAGAGAGTGGTCGGTCATCCCATTGATCATTACCTCTCCTCTCCACCTCTTCTCTTCCCTGTCACTGAGTAGAATTCTTCTCAAATGTTCATCTCCAACTTTGATTTGTTCGTTCACGTCTTTTCGCCATTTGCTCTGATCGTTTCGCAATCATGAGGCGCTAGTTAATGATAGCTGATGATTCTCCCTGATTTTCGCGTCAACTTTCGTCACGAATGATATCGAACGTCGAGATTGCGCCAATCTAACTCTATCTCAGCTTCCTGCATAAGCTCGCCAATTTCTGACAGTGATGGAGAATGTGGAGACGTTACTTCGAATCAGCTGAGGTTCGTTTCTCGACTCGTTTGTTTATTATTCGTCGATCTGTCAAACTGACGCTCAAAGACTGGTGTTGATGAGAAACCCATTTGGGATGAGAAGGAAAGTGTTGGTAGCTACCGTACTCATACCGTAATCCCCTAATTAGTATCGATTCAGGCAGCGACGCAAACTACGAGTGAATGATCAGCAAGCGAATTCGAGCTGCAAATCTTGCATGAAGAATTCATACAGGGTGAGAACCGGATTTTTGATATAATTCAAATATTGGGACGTCATTGAATCAAATGCACCATTCCGCGCCCTGTTGTGGCTCTCATCGTTTCTCGGTTCTTTCCCACACACTTTCACCTACCCGAAAGCAGAGAGACCGTGCAAAATGGAGAGAGTCGGAGCATTCCTCTAACGACTCCTTTGCAGAAACCTCATTGGATGTTGTCGTACCGATCAACCAACGAAAGAGAAGAAGACTCTACAACCTTAGAGCGAGGATCGCCTGGACACATGCCACTGGATTCAATTGTGATTTCTCTCTGTACCAATAAAAGATTATTTTTTACCTTTGAGAAGTTGTGCACTGAATGGAGGGAATAACATTTAAAAAAAGGAGAAATGGGAAAACTTGAGGCTCAAACAATATGATGGCTTATTTTCATTCTCTGATCACTTTTATCCCCCGAGCCAAAGCTGATCATGTGACGTTTCGTGAAAGGGAAGAAAGTGAACGCTGAATAGGTGAAAGGAGGGTAGGGCTCAGACAATCCCAAGTCGATCTCTATTTTCCCAATGTTTCCGTGCGGCCGGGAAGCGAAGTCACTTTCACTGATTTACTTCTTTTAGACGACCTAATTGAAAGGTCTCTCGGCCCTCAGTGGTGGAATGCAACTTACAAAGTGGGTCCGCCCCATCGTCAACTTAGCACTTAGTACTTCAATTTCTCTAGTTCCCACATCCCCTCTGTCGCATTACTCTCGTTTAGTGATCCTGAGATGAGAGGCCATTTTTTCTGGGGCCAACCTACAGAAAAGGTATCTGGAAACCACTAAGCAAGAGTATAGCCCCTCACTCTCGAGTGGTCATCCTGCAGCCGAGTCCACGCATTGTTTGCGGTGATAAGAGTGAGAGTAGGGAGGACAATCATCATCATCTCTCTCCATTCTGTTGATATCACTGCATGCTCTCTTGCTCTTCCTTCTCCCTTTCACTGTATCATGTTTCTTGTCCGGCCACGTGGAAGGAGAATGGAAGACAAGATGGTTGGGAGAAGGAACAAGATGGGAGGAGGAAGGGAGAGATTGAAAATTTGAGAGACGAAGCAATAGTTCAGTGATCAGTGTGTACACTCCCTCTCTTCTCAATCAACCCTGATACCCCAATTACAGTTGTTGTTCGTGATTTGCGCGTCTACCCGTCTCGCAATATCTTTTTCTCGGTTATCTTGTGAATTGCAATTGCATAATTGAAATCTCCCAGGGCTCTACTAGCCGTCTTGCTTCAGTTTTACGTCGAATGAAGAAGCAATAAGCAAAATCAGGTAGTACTTTGTCCATATCTCTAGATCCTCCAACGTTTCCCCTAGTGAGATCAGGGCCCCATTTTTGATCTCTTCACAGATGAGAAGGAATCGAGGAGATGACCACAAGATATCAATGGTGATAAACTGATCGAGGAGTAAATCTTCCAGATCAGGTAAGTCAAAAAAGCCAGTAATCGATACCCTTACTGTACTCTCTCCATTCTGCCTGATCTCTCGCCAGTTAGACAGAACGAGAAAGCATGCATAATGGGGAGAGTAACTCTTTCTCACGGGAAATGACGATTCATTTGCAGATACGATTGAGTGAAGTGAACAGAATGCATTGTCTTCGATCGAAGCTGCCAACCGGCGAAGGATAACTTCACTAATCCAGTCTGATAAAGATTGAATTGAATGTTTTTTTGTCACGCACACACACTGACGCATGCATTCGACAGTTCCCAGTCGTCAATACATAGAGATTTATGAAATATATAAAAACATGGGGGGCGATACGAATTCATTCTCAACACGCAAATGCGGAGAACTCTGCAAGCGAGATAGAACTATTCGCATTTCCTTCTTTTTCTCTGTGCTCTCTTTCTCTCGCCCCCCCCCCCTCTCTCTCCTCATAGAAGGGACTGTCAACAGTACCTGCTCACGCGTCAGCTCCGTGGGTCTCGGCTTGTACAGATGACAGAAATATATAGCAGGAGCTTCCATAGTCGTCGGAAAAGGCAAGCCACGTGGTACCATCTAGTAATATATTTATATAAAAAATTATTCCCACTCTCCCATCTTCCTTCTCCCATCACATAAACAATCTGCCGATCCCTCTGTTGATTTCCTGGTCACTCCATCGCCACTATTTCCTCGCGTGTTGACTTGATAACACCTAACTGAGCCCTTCTCTGCTCTACCCTCTCACTTTCCCACACTATCTCGTCTCACATTGATATCAATTGGTGCGCATCTCTTCTCCTTCTCGTTATCACTCACGGCCAAATGTGTAGGAAGAGAGCAGAGAGAGAGGAGGAAGATGGAAGAGAGAGAAGAGTTGATCATGAACCCCTACTTTTCCTTACTGATTGCCATCGCTCGATCATTCCAATGTGATATTTGATCGTTTTCGAGCAAGTTTAGTTGACCAGCGAGTTCTTCTCTCACGCAAAAACCCGAAATTCGAGTCGAAACAGAGAAGTACACCACGCAATTTGCAGGCGTTGTAATTCCCTGATCACGCGAAAACGAAACTTCTTTGCTGTTTTTAGTGATAAAGCAGACCGATTTAGAAACGATGCGAGAAGAAGACTGTTAATTATACCCAAAAGAGAAATTCCCAAGTGAAGCAAATTCTTGAACAGATCCGCGACACACAGAACTGACCCGAGCGAGCCACGCGTTGCGTGCGTTACGCGCGTGACGTTCTGCAAGGTTTTCGACTTGCTAAAACCGAGAATACATTCCTGTGTTCCATTCCTAACCTGTAAAACCTTGATTCCTTGGATTTCACCGCGCCCTCGCCCGAATTACGTCAGAATTGAGTGCTGTTTCTTTGTTAACTCATCGCATTTCAGTACTCGCCACAGGAATCTCGCGCATCAGGGCTTGGAGTACTCAACATGGACACTGGAGCAGGTTTGCTGCCATTTCTTTCATTTCGATAAGGGTCGGCATCGTAAACGTGTCGCGGTTGGGTATCGCGAATTGTCTTTTTACTTGTTCCTTTCTAAAAGTCAGTTCTTTGTGCAGGTGTATGTGGTTCTCCGAGAAAAAAAACATTATCCACCTACCGTAATCCGAAGTGTGGGTATCGTGTGTGGGTATCGTTAACTGAGTCTTTTTAACCAAATGGAGGAATAAAGAACGGATTTTAGACCAAAACAACCTCAGGTCACGAATCCCAACCGCGAATATTGACGCCTGGGGGCAGTGTAGGATTATTAGTGTCAATGCGAAAATCTGCCCTACAGTGCCATGATTTGGACGATCGTACCGGGTTACGGCACATTATAGTATTATAGATATATATGTTGGAGTACTGTACGAATCGCGTAAATGTTTCTCCGATTTAGATCTGGCACACCTCTTTCTTTTTGAGGTGGCACTGCGGCTTGCAATTCGCTTTCATTGCAGACATGTACGAGCCCTTCCTCGATCTGGAGAAGGAGATCAAATTGGCGTTGCCTTGCGCGCACCCCGAGCACCCCCTCCTTTTCCCCTTAAAACAGTGAGGAAACTTTTGTTTGGTATCTCGATTTCGGCATATTAAACTTTCTTGTTCAGTCTTCAAAAGATTGCAAAACCATTCCGGCACGATTGTTGTTTGAGTGGGCAACTTGAAACGTCAATGTGATTGCAATACTACTAATAGGTCAGAGCTCGTCGAAAACATTCGAAAATGTCAACTAGCGTTGATTGCAGATTCCAAGTAGGAGCGCTCAACGTTGTGGCCGCTCTCGAAGATCAAGGGGATGGAGGATACGTAATCGAGTTGGACATTAACCCCGGGTATGTTGCCCATTACGCGATACTTTGTTCATTTACGTCATTTTGCACGTCTCTGATCTCTAAGTGAGGGCAAATTCGTTTCCGGTGTAATCACGAATGGTTAAAGTAATTCTTAAAAAATTAATATTTCAACAAAGGGACCGCAAAAGTTTCCACAAACATGCAATTTCAGTGCTATTGATCCACACTGGTCTGTGAAGTTCGAGTACACTCTGAGGGTCAAGATAAACCAGGTGATTTTTGCGTTGACATGCCGGAGGCTTTATCGAGAAAATTATGCAAAACGTCAGACGATAGATGTCTCGAAGAACGAGATGATAACGAGTTTGATACAGTTACTGATCACAGAATCAGTTTCTCAATCATTCCAGGACTCTGATGAGCACTCAACAGCGCGCCACGAAGCGAATGCAAACCACAAGCTCTTCTTCTCGCGACTTTTCGGGTGAGCTCCATCAGTTGGGAGACCGGACTAAGCTGTTCTTGTTGGCCCTTCAATTTCCATACAATATTCAAAACTAAATAGACCCCAGAAAAACCCCCCGAAAAAAATGCCCCAGAAAAAAGGATTTGATCATGGTTAGGGACAGTTAGATACGCAACCCTGGCCATGAGCCATGTGCAGCCGGGCAACTACAAATGTTCGAGCCAAAGCCTAAACAAGCTGCACAGTTAAAGTTGTGAATTCAGAACCGCGCCTACCTCGCCCGACGATGTTGTCACAGCTTCGCTGCACTTTAAAGTGAGATTTCGTTATTTTCCTGCTCTAGGATCCTCAATCATTTCATTTTCGCCCAAGTTAAGACAGGTATTTATTTTGGAACCATCTTGAATCTCAGAATTGATTAGTCATTTTTCGTCCGAACATCCCAATCAATTGCAATCGGTAACTGCTCAATTCAAACTTTTCTTGGTAATAAAGTTCTGCTTGGTGTGCACAAGGATGGTTTAGAAGATCGTTCGTTGCAGATTCTCGAATCGACTGCACTCCAGCATCCGATGTCATTCGATTACTCGAGGAGGACGAAGCTTACCGATGCAGCCCTCACCATCCACGGCCGCAAATTCTACATCTCCAGGTTTGGTTGTGTTTCAAACACTCTCGTTGGTCAGAGTTGTGTTTGGAGGGTCGGATTATCTCTACATCACTCGGTTTAAGAGCCACGCTGGCTATGCAATCGGACTACTTCAAGAAAGTCTTCGACGAGCTGCCCGCAAGTTATGTGGAGGTGACAACCATTTTCTCAGGCTATCGACTAGCATCAAGCAAATTGCGCTCAACAAATTATTGAGCTGCTCTAAAGTCTGATAGCAGCCATTCATGAGAGATCGATGGTTTCCAGTGAAGCATATAAGGAGGGCGAATTGGACATTCTCTAGACCAGACACTAGTTTAGGGGCGTAATAGTTTATGTTCCTTCAACTATTGCAAAACCTCTGCAAAACCAAAACCTATTGCAAACAAAAGTTTAAACTGCTTAAACTGTTAAACTAGTTAATGGAATAGAGAACGTCAATTCGCCCTCCTTATTTGATTGCAGGTTCCGATGAACAAAGAAAACCCTGAGGATCTGGAGACTCTCCTACATCTCCTGTATCCCCACACGACACATCACGATTATCCCAACCATCTCGTATGTTTTGCTCGAGTTATTGGATACTCTTACTTCTTATTATGCGTCGATAACATCATGAAGGTAGAACGAATCATAACGTTTTGAAACAGCCAACAGGTAGCCAACGGAGATTAGAATTCGCAATTAAATCATTCATAGACTTATGATTTTGATTCAGCAAATAGCGATTTCAGAACACCACAAAGAAGGCGGATCGGATGCTCACTATGTGCACGAAGTTCGAGTGCACCGGTCAGATCGGTACTATCGAGAAGATGCTGATTAAGAGGGCGAATGAGGTAAGAAATGTTCTCAATTCACTCACTCATCTGCCAGAAAGGAATGTGTGAAATGGAGAGAGTGCGAGCACTCCAAAAACGTGAATCCATGTAGCGATTGGTGGTACGGATCCCAGTGATCATTGCAAGACAGCAAAGGTTATAGCACGGACCGGGAATCGAACTCGGGGCTTCCGCTTACCGGGCAGGAGTTCTACCACTGAACTACCTGTACCACCGATACGCTTGCTCGATGAGAGAATGATAGTCTCAATTGGAGTCATACGGAGTCCAGTCGCACATCTGGCTGCGATTGGAAAAATTGGAAAAACTGGGATTGGAAAAACGAGTTGGAGAGGCAGAGCGAGAGAGTGCGTGAGAAGAGGAGGGCGAGTCCACACCTCAGTCCCCTACGCAACTCTTAGACGTCTTCATGGGTGGAAGTGTAGAGTGAGAGGGGAAAGGGGAACACAAGACGGGTAGGGGATGACAGTCCTAAATCGCGCAATCCATCTCTAACTTCCCAGGGTGATGACCTTCTTCTCTTGGCTGACAAGCACCAACTCTCCCATCTCTGTTCGGTGGAGCTGAGGAAGCTCCAGACACGAAACGACTACAGAGCACTGACAAAGAAGAGCTACTTCGAGGTGATTTTACTTCCTAGTTTCATGTCATTATAGTCAGACCTGAGCAGGTTGGGACAGTAGGATAAAACAAAACTGTACCTCGACGTTCAATATGAGCTCCTGGCGACGAATCGATATAACCACACGGCAGTAGTTCACACGTTCCCTCACAGGAGCTAAGCGAGGAACTGAAAAGCCATCTTCTCCCTAAATTCATCGACAAACTCGCTGACGAACCGGAAGAAACGGAAGAACGTGCACGTCCAAAGAGACAAGAATCGCGTAAATGTTCTTATTTATCTTATGCTCTTAATCTTATTAATTATTCGACTCTGTTCACTCCTCCTACTCTTCTCTTGTGTTTTCCAACGCTGAGTGGTATCATTCAGGAGTATTTCTGACATTCTTAAAGTATTATAGATGACTAGGAGTCAGTAATAAGACCTCCAAGTGCTGTTCTAAATATAAAATAAAAACTAAAACTGATTCAGCTTCATGGAGAGCATGGTTTCCTCATCTTCCTCCTCCTTCCGCTACATCGGCTGGTGTTAAATCCACTTCCTCACACGGCCTCTCTCCAAGTGGTATGTGCTTTCATTTTTGATTTGTGCGCCTTTTTTATTTCATCTTTCACTATTTTTGTGGCTTTGGTAGATTAAAAAACTAGACCGAAACATCCAATCGTAGGGGCTCTTTCAATCTCTCATCAGTCTTTGACTCCTCTATCTGTGAATCATCATTAAAATTATATAAATTATCACTATCAAAATTGAGATGTTTTCAGACGCATGGAGTGCTTGGTTCCCAAATGCTACTCGTCCTCCTACTATCCGCCGTGCCTTCTCCTCTGCATATGCTCATTTGGCTCTGGCTCCTCCCAGTCTTGTTCAGCCTACTCTTGCTACACCCTATCAACCACGGCTCTGGTCTGATATGACTTCTCGTCCTTCCACTAGTGCTAGTTCTCCACCAAATCCGACCAATGGTGCAGGCCCATCGACTTTGGTCTTTCAATCTGGTCTTTCAAACTCTGGCAATTCCGCCCCGCCCGCTAAGAAAGTGAGAAGAGACGGGGATTCGAAGTAGGTTCCCGAGATCGTTCCCTTCTGTTTAGCAGTCTCTCGAGTAAGGATAATGCTTGTGGTCCCTTTACCCACTTTCCTGAATATGTGCACACTCTCTGTATTCGACTGACTCTTTTTCTAGCACTTGTTTTCATGGTTATTATAAGGTAATTGCGCTTATTCTCGCCGTAGACTGACTTCTGAGGTTCCGTTTCATTATTTCCACGTACGAGGTTAGCTAACTTTCTCAGTATTACTCAAATTCTCGCTCGAGAGTGGCCCATGAAGTAGATTATCCTCATACACGGCAATTTATTTATCTCTCTCTATTTGTGTAGACTGTCACTGTTCAGAGCCAGTATCTCAATTCCGTTGACCTAATTTATATCGATAATTTTTACTTTGATATCAACAAATTTTTATCGATCCATATTTCGCCAAGTATGAACAAACCTGTTGCATGGAATAACTCCACTAACGATAAAATTTGAAAATATTTTTCCATTGTAAATACGATAGATCAACCGAGAATAACACACAGAGTACAGAGTTAAATACACAGATTGGGAAAAACAAGAATTGAACAACATTTAGCTTTCAGCTCCACCGATTCCACTCCAGAAAGTTGCGAGAATGAGCGATTACTCGGACAATCGAACAGACCACGCTGCCAAGAAGGGAAAGCGCTACCATACCGTCAATTCGAAGGATTCGAACCTTCTAAAAGGAGACGGATCTTTCGCTGAAGAGACGCAGAATCAGAAGCATCCTTCTGAGTGGGAGAAGAGTTCTTTCCTAGTGACTCTCCGCAGTTCGCACACTCTCTCCATTAAACAGATAGATAAGGGAGTACAATTGAGTGAGTCTTACCACTGCTTCCCACGTAGAGGAAATAGCCAGCAATCACATCCCCCACCTCATCCTCCTCCCATAATCACCCCAGCCCCTCCCTCCCCCTTCCCCCGTTGGCTATACACTAATTGCGAGAGTGGAGAGGGGAGGATTCCCCTTACCTCTACTACTCCAATAATCATCCTTGTCCATTACTCGTTTCGTATAGTCTAATGATAGGCCTCGGTCGGCGCATTTCCACTTTCGATAATGAGAGGAGGAGAAGGGGCGGAGCTAGTAGAGGGGGAAGGGAGAGACGGAGAGGTAGAGAGTATACGGCACACTTCAGATCTCGCCCACCTTCTTACTCCCTTCTTCCTCCATTCATCTTCCCTTTCCCGTTCCACCTCTCTCATATTTCAATATTCTGTATTTGTTGAGTTTCCAAATCCTAGGCCAATCGAACATTGTCTGAAAATTAGAGTGGCTCTTTCTGTATCCAACCTTCACCGATTTGTGGCGCAATCCCCGATTTGCACGAAATCGATCAATTCCTTCCCCGTTTTGTACGAAGTCGATCAAGTGATCAACGATCATTCATTTTCTAGTTGTTAGACACTCATTGTAGTTATTTGTTTTTCAATCATCCATTCGTTTGTTTGCTTTATTCGAGCTGATGCGGAATTCACTACACTGCTGAATTTCGTCTTCAGCGCCCTGCACGCGCTCAGCCGGTTCTTTGATCTACGACGGAAAGAAGAATTCAATTCAAAGAGACAAAACGAGGTTTGTATATTCTCATAAAGAATAGGGGAAAGATTTCACAAAGTAAGTAGGTGTGCTCTTTTTGGCATGTTCCATGGAGTGGGATAAGTGAATAAATTAATATATCATAGGCAATTCGAGCTCTCTTAGTTTCCTTACAACTCATTCGTTCCTCAGCTTCCGTCGATTCATTATCTGATTGTGAGAGGTAAGGGAGAGAGAGACTGTTATGAACGCAAGTCCTTTCAGATCCTTCGTCATACTTGGAATCAACAGTCCAGACGATTCGGATTGAACCAAGGCATTGCGGGCTCACATCTGATACTGTCCGAGTAGTCCGCAACTGAGACGGCGGACGAAGCGATAGCTAAAGCGTGCTATATTTAATGTTATTGTGAAGATATGAAAAGCTGAAATAAACATGTAATGCATAAATTAGATCTTTTTGTTGTTGTTGAATCTCAAGAAGGCGGTTCATCAGAGAATATTTCACGAGAGAACAGAAACAGACAACGGGGAGTCGTTTTTGTGTATGAAAGCTATATTTATCGATAATAATTATCTGCAGTTCGCATCCGCAACTCCTTTCTTCGCAACCATCTCGCACGATAGGGCATGAGCAGACTGGAAATCGGAATCAATGGTAACTCGCTAGTTTCCGCTTCATGATGAGAGCAGTTTCGTTATTTCATTGAACTGATCGAACACGAGTTCCGGGAAGCGGTTTTGGATCTGAAGTCATAAGGCAAGCGAGAGATTACAGCATTGGCTGGTAGGCGGAAACTGAGATATGATGCGAGAACACTTTCGGAACACGGATGGAGGTGGAATGGATGAGAAGACGAGCCTTGACTCTCCCAATTCCGCATTATCTATCTCCAGTCAGATAGAGCGAGAGAGCTGGATAAATCGAGAGAGTTAGACAGCAGTCGGCACTGATGGATGCGGACCGGACGGAAATGAACGGGGCAGAGATTGGAAGAGCGTATGAGCTTGGCCAGAGAGGGAGAACGATGAGGATAGCTCCGCCCCAGCTGAGATGCGATTCAGCTAGAAAGAGTTTATGAGAATGCCGTCGGCGAACAGTTTATAGACTGTCTGAACCTGAATCCACGGTACACGCAAGACCTCTAGTTCATAGGGAAATTGACCTTCGAATTAAAAAATGGCATATTACCAAGATTCATGGCATGTCTTTGTTCCTTAGACTCTGATGATCTCCAAATATCGGTTCAGGTCACCAAATAATAGGCTTAAAACCTGGCAAAAGTCCGCAAAAAACAAAAACAAAAACAGGCTCAGACTAAGAGTATGGTTTGTTTGTCGAGCACAGCGCGCTACGATCGTTGCAATAATCATCGCCTCATGTGGGGATAGAACCCACGGGTCTCTGCGAGAGAGACGGCGCTACTGCGCGCTACACCACCAGTATATGTGGGTGTTGGAGTCAGCTCGCATCTATCAACCCCTCAATGCGCTCTTGATCTGAGAGTGAGGGGGTCTGAGGCGCGCCTCAGGACTTCCCTAGACAGGGAATCATGGCTAAAACTAAAGTCAAGGATAATTGAAGCCTGTACGCAACAGTATCCAGATGCTTATTATTACAATGATAAAACAATTCATTGCCCTTGTAAATGAAGGCAAAACGAATGTAAAATTCGAGGGAAGCATGAGACGTATTTCCGCAATCTATTTTCTACCCTAGACAATATCCTAGAACACTTTATCGGACACACTAAGCTGCCAAAAAGGGAAAGCTCTACGATGCAGTCAAGGCGAGGGATTCGAATCTTCTCAAAGTCGACGGATCCTTCCCCGGAGAGACGCAGAATTAAATCGACTTCCGTGGTGCCATGAGTGAACGCTACGATCGTGTGAAGTCAACTGCGTAGTGTATTTGACAGGTTAGCACTACAGTGATCTGAATCAGATCGAATTTATTTATCGAATTTTTCGAAATATCAATCGGTCAATCGGACAGACTACGCTGTGACGAAGGGAGAGCGCCACGAAGCAGTCAAAACAGTGGATTCGAAGTTCTTAACTGCGATTGATCATTCTCAGAAGTAACGCAGAATCTGCTCGACTTCCGGTGTACCAATTGAGCACGCTACGGTCCTTTGAAGTCCACATCTTATTGTATTAGACAAATTAGCACCACAGCGATCTGAATCAGATCAAATTTATCCATCGAATTTCTCGAAATATATCCAATTCTATTGCAGGACGATGCCAGAATGGACGGTGATTCGGTCAATCGGATAGACTGTGAAGAAGGGAGAGCGCTACGAAGCAGTCAAACCAGGGGATTCGACAACCTAACCCATTGAATAATTCGAAATCCAACCAATTCTATTGCAGAATGATTCGAGAATGGACGGTGACTCGGTCAATCGGACAGACTACGCTGCCAAGAAGGGAATGCTACGATGCAGTCAAACCAGGGGATTCGAAGTTCTCAAAAGCAATTGAGCATTCTTTAAAAACAGCAGAATCATATATGCTTCCGTTGTTCCAAGGGGGATCGATATTATCCATTAAAGCCGACTGATTCCTATATTTGACTGGTTAGCAACACAATAATCAGAATAAGAGATGCCTTACCCATTTAATTTGGCGAAATACAACCAATTCTTTGCCAGAACAAAGCGAGAATGGATGGTGACTCGGTCAATCGAACAGGTTACGCAGCCAAGAAAGGAGAGCGCGACGATACATCTATGCCGAGAGCTTTGCACATTTCGAACACGAGTAATCTCAGTCACAGCCCAGACATCCGATTCGTATTTCGAAAAACAAAAAGATCCAATCAAGAACGATGCAAGAATGGACGGAGATTCGGTCAAATGGACAGACTACGCAGCCAAGAAGGGAATGACTTAAACCTTCTCAAAGGCTGATTGGTAGTTCGGTAACACGTTATGTGAAGGATGTTTGATGCCTCTGTTGTTACCTTTCCCTGCGTACTTTCAAATTCCATTCATTGTTTTCCTGTGTTCCTCGTATATTTTCAGTGGGAAAGAGTTCCGAGATCAGCGGGTGAACAGAGGAGTCGTTGCTTGCAGAGTGCCTCTGTTAATTTCGACACTGTCTGGTGGGTAAGCCAGAGTGACTAACTGTCTAGCACAGAAGTAGATGTGGTCTACAATCATTCTACAACCGCCACACTTCGCTTCTTAGAGATTACAACTCCCAGTTGTGTCTGACTTCCGGGCGTTACTCTCAGAGACCAGCGCGGTCATCACGCCGCTCGTAGTTTGTCGTTTCCTCTGCTTAGCACGCTGGTCAGAAGGGAATAGGATGCGAAATGGAGAGGAATTGAACATTCGTCTAACAGCGCGGAAGGGTTAATGTGTCGGAAAGAGGAGCGCTCTCAAACCTCTCTCTCTGCCTCTCGGTGTTGATACTCCAGAGGCATGGAAAGGAAACCCCTGCTCAATAGAGAGATTGGGTAAGCGTCCCAAGGGAGAATCGAGACTGGAACAATGAGATTTGTGAAAAAGAGAGCAGCTGCTTGGCCCTCTCTCATTTCCGCTCGCTTTTTCGTTCTGTCAATCAGGGTAGATATGGGGAGGAAAAGACTACTCCTCCAAGAAGTTCCCTCATTAAATCTGGCTCGGAGGGAAGAGTGGGGGTCTCAGCCAACTCTGCTCGCTATTTTATGATATTCCCAGTGTGATGCAGATGATGCGAGAGTGTCGCTATTCCCTCCACTCCACTATACGGTTCGCACCTCATTTCGCAGCGTTGTTTGGAATGTCGAAGGCGTCTCTTCGTTTCTTGCACTACAGTTCGGCATCGCCAGATAGTGGGAATAGGTGAGAGGAACAGGCTTTCGACGTTGTGCCTTCATAGATGCAGTCTGCAGGGAATCTCGGTCCAACATAGAGAATGGGAGAGCCTCGCGAAGGGAAATCGAGGCTGGTACAATGCGATTTGTGCACAAAAAGCGAGCAGAAAGCAGCTGTCGTTCCATCTCTCTCTATTCCACACGCTGTCACGCTTTGCCTAGCCAGTTAGAATGCATCACTGTTGGGGGAAGAGGGACTACTCTTCCACGATGTTCTCTCAATGAATCTGGCTTGGAGGGAAGTGGGGGAGGGGGAGGAATCTCCAACTTTCCTCGAAATTTTCGTGATTTTCAATGGGATGCAGAGTGAGAGTGGCTCCATTCCTCGGCCCACTATACGATTCGCCCCTCATTTTCGCAGCGTTGTTTGGAATCTCGAAGGCATCTCTTCCCTTCACGCACTTTTGCTGGTCAGAAAGAGTGAGATATCGGGCGAATGCTAGAGACGCAGAGACTCGCTCTCGCTCGCCTTATCTGGCCAGTAAAGCACGGCTCTAGAATGCGCGGGCAAAGAACTATAGTCTTACTCTCCCATTATCACACTCTCAATAGTCGGTTAGACAACGCGATATAATGGGGAAATGCGAGACACAAGGACTCTCGCATTCTCTTGTCTGGGCACTAAAAGCTAGCTCGAAATTATAACCTCATCCAGCTCGTTTTAGAAGCGTTATCGGGCCAACAGTTCGAAAGCCTGCGCACAAAGAACGAATACTGGCTCTCCTCATTCCACGTGCTCCATAACACCGTCTAACCGAGGTTAACGAATTGAGAGATGAGGCGGAATGTAATGTGAGAGGGAACAAAGAGGCTGTCTTGTGACTGGCCCCTCTTTTTTGCCCTCATTCCGCCCGAATCTCTCCTCCCTCCTCCCTCTTTCTCCCCTCTATCGATACCCATTCCCCTCCCTCACCCATCCTTCTCCCCGCCGCTCTTTTGTCTCTCCGCCTAAGTCGTTCCATCTCCCCGGGGGTTCTTCCCCCTTGCCAGCCCGATTTCGCGTGAATAACACTTGCTCTAACTCGCAAATTCGAAATCCTGACCTTCAAATCGCGTTGTTTCCTGTTTTTCATTCATTTCGTCACTCAACTGAGCCCCTGCCTACTATAAATCCCCATTTTGAGCCTCTCTCGAAGCTATTATTCTCATTTTTTATGAAATTGGACACCATCTCATGCCTGAATCAACAGGAAATCTCTCGGCAAGCAAAGATTGGCCATCCTGCTCTCTATTGAGTCACATCGCAAGCCATTTCCGAACCAGACGCGAGACTCGTCCCCCTTCCTCTCAGCATTGTGCACCCTCTACCTCCCCGATCTCAAATCCCGCACTAGACAATCTAATTTTTGAGTGAACCGCAGCTGTTCATGCGGAAATTGAAGAAAAATTTCGAGACTCATTCACGCCCATGTTCCCCGCGAGGAACAATGATTCTCTCCATTTCCATTGTTCTCGCAGTGGTCTCTCTCCATTTCCATTGTTCTCGCAGTGACAGAGCGAGAGAGCAGGCGAAATGGGGAGAGTCAGACGATAACCACTGTTCTTCAAATTTGCTCTCAATTCTCAATGTTTTCACAGTGTCCATCCTCTTCCTGCATTTCATTCATCCTCTATCATTAGATCTGCGCATCTTATCGCTTTTCCATCTGGAGCTTTTCCTTTCCATCTGGATGTAAAAGCGTCTGAATCTCTCGTCTTTCCGCAGACTATTGCTAGTCAGACAGAGCGAGAGTGCATGCGAAATTGAGAGGCTTAGGCGACGTCTCCTCTCGATGCAATCATTCGAAATTAACACCTCTCTATCTGTCCCTCACAGGAAGCGTGCGAAGCATACCCGCTGGCGCGTTGCTGACGTCACAGGGGCAAGAGATCGGAAGGCAGAGTGGAGAGGTCAAGAGTTCAGAGGGAGGAGAGAGGAGAGAGATCGGATAGAGGGTTGAGATGCATGCCTCTCCTATTCTGAAATCCTCCATTTTCCCATTTTTCTAGGTGCTCGTTCTCAGCCGGTAGTAGGCCGATTGGCCTAATTTTTGGACACGAGACTCAGTTCGCCTCCAGCAATCGAAAGAGCCTTCTCTTCAAATGTTATCTCTATTCTGCTTCATGTTTGAGCGGTCCGAAAAAGTCCATTTTTCACACATGAGGGTATCCCCTTATGTGATTTTCGAAATTTTTTTACTTCAATTTTTTTCATCAAAAGTATAAGGAAAGTGCTTCCGGAGGTGCTGATTATTAATTTCGTCTGTATTTTGCTGCTGACTTATCTTATTTCCTTTTGAAATCTCGTTAATGTTTTGTATTAATCGGTTGGTGTGATGTACGTTTCTTCTTTTTCATTTTATCGGCTAAGAGGATGTGAAAAAACAATGCTAATGGGGATGATCGTATTGGTTTTTCAAAGAGGGGTTATCAATTTGAGCATGACAAGTAGGGCATTTAGGTCCAATGGAGCAATCGAAGTGAAGGAAAGAGTGACAGTTTTCGCAGCATAGTATTCGATCTCGATTTTTCACGAAATCTCTGCAAGTTGCACATTTTGAAGGAATT
The DNA here is from genome assembly GCA_900490845.1 of Pristionchus japonicus. Taxonomy (NCBI): domain Eukaryota; kingdom Metazoa; phylum Nematoda; class Chromadorea; order Rhabditida; family Neodiplogasteridae; genus Pristionchus; species Pristionchus japonicus. The sequence continues at coordinate 137,458 of LS506421.1, read as the reverse complement.
CCAGGTGCTTCGATGTCGGTAAAGATCGCCTTTTGAACTGCATTTTTCCTGTACTTACTTGCCTGCTTGTGCTGAAAGTTATGAGTTGGTTGAGTTGGAACGGTAACAAAAACATAAGGAAGAAGACAATAACGCTCAAAGAGAAGATCGCTTCCTTTTCCTCGGCGGTTGAACCATCTGAGATTGTCCGTAACTAGCTCTGCGAATCAGAACTGATCCGTCAGATGGAAGTAAGCTCTCTCACATTCATTGCGAATCGGAAGCCGCTGATCGTTCATTTATGATGGCTCCGATCTCTATGAGGATGCCGTTAATCTCTTGAAATGGCCACCACAGGGTAGTAATGGGTCAAATCTCGGGCTCTCTCGGGATTGTGAGGTCCCATGGGAATTGTGAGGTCCCATCAGAATTGTGAGGTCCCATCAGAATTGCGAGGTCCCAACAGAATTGTAAGGTCCCAAGCATTTGGGCCTTCTTGGGACCTCACAATTCCCACGGGAGCTTATGAGTAAGATGATTACTGTATTCAATCAAGACATGGCGATGACTTTTCCAAACAAGAAAATGCAAATCGCCTTAATCCTTCGACAACAATGAGAGGGAGAGCCTATCCTGGCACAAGGACTGGAAAGACCGGTTGCCCTCGAACAAGGAATTGTCGTTCTTACTCATAGGTTCTGTGGGAATTGTGAGGTCCCAAGAAGATTCAAAGGCTCGAAGTAGGAATTGTAGGTCCCAAGAAGGCTCAAATTCTTGGGACCTCGCAATTCAGATGGGACCTCACAATTCCATCGAGGGTCTTTTATTTTTCATGGGACCTCACAATTCTGTTGGGACCTCGCAATTCTGATGGGACCTCACAATTCCCATGGGACCTCACAATCCCGACAGAGCCCGAGATTTGACCCATTACTACCCTGTGGTGGCCATTTCAAGAGATTAACGGCATCCTCATAGAGATCGGAGCCATCATAAATGAACGATCAGCGGCTTCCGATTCGCAATGAATGTGAGAGAGCTTACTTCCATCTGACGGATCAGTTCTGATTCACAGAGCTAGTTACGGACAATCTTAGATGGTTCAACCGCCGAGGAAAAGGGTGCGATCTTCTCTTTGAGAGTTATTGTCTTTTTCCTTATGTTTTTGTTACCGTTCCAACTCAACCAACTCATAACTTTCAGCCCAAGCAGGCAAATAAGTACAGGAAAAATGCAGTTCAAAAGGCGATCTTTACCGACATCGAAGCACCTGGAGTTCCTTCAGAATGTGCAACTTGCAGAGATTTCGTGAAAAATCGAGATCGAATACTATGCTGCGAAAACTGTCACTCTTTCCTTCACTTCGATTGCTCCATTGGACCTAAATGCCCTACTTGTCATGCTCAAATTGATAACCCCTCTTTGAATAACCAATACGATCATCCCCATTAGCATTGTTTTTTCACATCCTCTTAGCCGATAAAATGAAAAAGAAGAAACGTACATCACACCAACCGATTAATACAAAACATTAACGAGATTTCAAAAGGAAATAAGACAAGTCAGCAGCAAAATACAGACGAAATTAATAATCAGCACCTCCGGAAGCACTTTCCTTATACTTTTGATGAAAAAAAGCACTTTCCTTATACTTTTGATGAAAAAAAAAGAACTCTTGACCTCTCCACTCTGCCTTCCGATCTCTTGCCCCTGTGACGTCAGCAACGCGCCAGCGGGTATGCTTCGCACGCTTCCTGTGAGGGACAGATAGAGAGGTGTGAAATTATGAGTGCAATAAACGGAACGCCATCGATGAAGAAGCTCTCTCATATCACAACTTTATACGATTACGCTTCTGAACGAGCAAGATGTTCTCCAACATGGAGATTTTAAACTAATCACTGCTTATTTTTTTTGTTCAAAAGGCGAATTTTTGCATACCTATCGCATTCTTGTCTCGAAATTTAGTGGTGAATTCACCCTCCTTCTCCTTTCATACTGTTTTTCTCATTCACTAATTCCAGTGTTGCAGTTATGAACTAGAATGGACTAGTCTCTCTTGTGCGTTTTCAATGTTCCACTGAATGTCTTCTCGAAAATTGCAGAGTATGCAGGTTCGAAACGGATTCCGAATACTTTCTGCAACTCCGCATCTTTGTCATCAATACCTCTCTTAATCCGAGCGCTATTTCTGATCTCCCATTGCTTGCGTGACTTAATCTGATACCCTTCAGTTCATAATTGATAACGACAGTGTGTATGTGTTACCTTCCTCAATTCCTTGCTCAATTCCGGTCGTCACCACTTTTCCTGAATCAACGTCGTCATTCTTTGCTTGTACTCGGGTGCTATTGCTCACTTACTCCCGGATTGGAGTCTTGGAATGGTGAATAACGTCTGTTTAACGAGTTTGTTGTATCTTCTTCTCTGTTCTTCTCAGATTGCATTCTATTTACGATTTCTAATCATTTGATCAGCGTTTCTAATCGCACTGATATCAAGCGCACTCTTCGAGATGGAAAGCATCTGAATCTCGTCATTTGCCTTGCTCTCTTGTCGGTCAGAAAGCGAGAGAGCATGCGAAATGGAGAGAGTCAGAGGATGACTCGTCGGATGAGATAGCTCTTCAATCGCAGGCAATAAAGCCAACGCTCTGTCTCAACGATTCAGCGCTTTCTTTCTCAATAGTATACTATTTCGACCCTCAATGCTCAATCTGCTCTCCAACTTAGAGAATGTCAACTATCCATAGGATATTTTGTTCACATATCGAATTTCTGCACCGATTGCGCAGTTTGATTTGGAACGCTGCGGATACGATCTCCTCCTCTTCGCAAACATGATCATGATAGTTCACCCCACCTTGATCACCCTTATCATGCACCTCTCTCAATTTCGAAATGAATCCAACTTCATCTCTCCTCTGAATGAGCGAGAAAACTCTCGGAACGAGAGAGTTTGCCCCCGCGGACTCGGATTTACAGAAAATACACAACAAGAACCTTTTCATTGTTGTATTTCTCGATCCGAGCGCGATTTCTGATCTCTCTACGACTTTCGAATTTGCGACTGGGAATAAAAACTACCCTCATCCTCGCGAGGTTGTTGCTCTTTGGTCGCTTCTCTTCTTAGATTTCTATAATTTCTGCGAGATTCCTGCCATTTGTTCGCTCTTCATCATTAGATCTGCGCACCTTATCGCCATTACATCTGGCGTATTCTTCGCGATGGAAAAGTGTCCGAATTTCTGCATTTCCCGTGCTCTCTCGCTGGTCAGACAGAACGAGAGAGTAGGGGAATGGAGAGAATCAGACGACGGCTCCTCGGATGTGTAATAGCTCTCTGAGTGTAGAAGATTATGGAGCATTAAAGAGAACCCGCCATCGCAAAAGAATCCTTCGCATTCCTGCTCAAAACTATACGATCTTGCCTCCACTCCGCTTCCTACAATATAATCCCCAACCCGATAATGTCAACTAATTATAGTTTATGAATTCAGTGGCAATGAGTTGACCGTAGCATCTGACTGATTCCATCTTTCTCGGCATATTTTTGATATTTTCCTCTCGTGAGCTAGTAGTTTTTGCCTCCCGGCGCGTTTATTTGAGTGACAGATCATGTGAAAATGAGAGAGTTACGATATTTGTGACTTTTCCTGCAGAATTTCTCTTTGTCGCCGCTTTTAGATAGACAATATCTGACTGCAAACTGAATCGCATAGATCCACTGTGATTCACCTAGTGGATGTTTATATTCGTTCTTCTTCTCCTTCTCCCCCCTGCTGTAATCCCGTGTTATCATCTCTCTGTTCTCGAATCTCTAACACAAGAGGGCGTTCTTGCTCATTCTGACCACGATTTCCGGAGATAATGATTACCTTCTTATCACCCGTCTGATGATTCAGAGATCGTGTGAAATGAAGAGAGTGCTGATGATTGTAAGACATTTCTACATTCTTCACCATCTCGATTCGATCAAGAACATGATTAGGGCAATAACGCGCTCGTAGCAATTCGAAACCGTGGCTAGTTTATTCCCCTCTCTTCTCGTTTCTTCTTCCACATTCTTCCACATCTTCCCTACTATACAGTTCGATCTGTGATTATCCTTATAACAGTGACAGTCGATTCTCTTGAAAATCAAGAATTTTCTTGCTCTGGGCGATTCGATTCGGAGAGTAATGTTAGATGAATCCATCATTTGAATATTGGCGATATTAGGAAGAGATTCCCACGTGAATATGGACAATCGATAGCGCTTCTCTCGCTCGCTAATGCTACCTCCTCGCTAGACCACGTATCGTGGCTAATCTAAACCACCCACTGACTGTTCACTGTATATATTCCACTCCCCGCTGCCTGCATTAGTGTTTATCTCTCACTTTCAGTGGCAATGGATCTCTCTCATTCTGCCGCGGCTGACGTGATGCCCCTTGGAGGCCCTTTTCAGGTGATTTAACGCATTTCATTACATCAAACACTAATTAAATATCTCAGGAGGAGGTTCGCACGGAGTTTCCTCGTGTCAACAAAGGAGGTGCAGTTGGATTACTGATGATCGCCCCCATCGAAGAAAGAGTGAGTGTAGAATCACACGCTTCCGGACATTAAATTGGATTACGGCGCCTTCAAGATAGTTTTACGCTTTTCAGAAAGGCACGCCTCGTCTCGTCTCCGACCAGGCCGATAAGGACGTCGTTGAAGCGTCAAAGGGAGTGGGCTTGCAGAAGGAGACGGAGACTGTCGTTAACCAGGCCAAGGTGAGTAGATCTGCGTCTTCTAGATTTCTTTTGGATTGGATCACCTCTGAATTGACTTTCTCCAGTTGAATACATTTATGTTCCGTAGAAGGTCAATCAATTTCCGATTCGTTGAAGGAATCGATTGGGTCGAACATCGAGGTCGCCCCTGAAGACATCATCGTGAAGGAAGAGGAACAACTGAAGGATGTGGAGAACATCGAGGATCAGTGCGAGGTGAGTTAGCTCGTTGTTTTCTTTCACTAATCGGACTGATTCGTGGCTTAGCCTCTGACTTGGGATGTCAACGCTGAATGTTTCTGTTTCAGATAGACAATGCAATGTCAATTTATGATTTTCAGAACTGCTCGCGTCGTTCGAATATGGACGTGGCAGCTGAAGTAAGCAACGTTGAAGTTAAGACGGGCGAGCATGTCTTGAAGTATAGGAAGTCTGGACCGCGTGGAGACAAGTCAGAGGAGGTGGGCATTCTCTTTCTTTAGTGATACTTTACGCAACATATCCTATCTGAGGATTTCCTCCCATTTCCCTCCATCATTTTCACCACGGGAAATCAACGCCGTGCGTTAATCTACGGCTATTCAATGGATAGAGTAACGCACGTAGAACACTGAAACGGGTTTTGCATGTTCTACTGTTGTCTTTTATGAAAGAATCAAAAGTAAATCTCGTTTTTCTGATATGCCTCTCTAAGCTCAGAGAACAATTACTGCTCCCATGAAGAATACCTTCGAACATGTCTGATAGATCACCTGAAGGTGTGATTTGACTAGATTATCCCCCTTGTTTTCCTCGAAATGAGAGGAAAGGAGTTCGTCTACCCCTCATTCTCGACTAGAACAACCCCTCTAGAGGAATTCTCAAGGTTGAAAATGAAACTAGGCAATGACACTGTAGACACCATAAATAATACTTTCCATCATGACTAATATACGGTTTGCAGCTCTGCGATCAATGTTATGAATGGAACTGCATTCGTATTCGAGGAACCGAAGATTCGGACACCGAGAATTCACTGCTGAGTCTCGATTCGTTCTCGGATTTGGAGGAGGATTCGCTCAGTGACGAGGAGCAGAACAGTCATGCTCCTTCTAATAAAATGGTTTGTTGGGAAAATCCAATAAAGATATTTACAACTGGAAAAAACGATGAAGTAAAGTCAATCTAACATTGGATCAAACGGGATAGATTGGGGAAGGAACGGTAGAGGAGCGCGATCGCAACGACAATGGTGAATCGAAGGTGCACGTGTGCGAAGTTACGGCGATTTCTCAAGACAACTCGCCGATTCACAACCGTGGCGGGCAGTCCCCTCCTCGTCGCATCGATACTCGCCAGGTGTGATAAAAGGAAGGCTACGGTGATTACTCGACCATTTTCAGATGTCGCCGGCTCGCAACCGTGGCGGGCAGTCCCCTCCTCGTCGCATGGACACTCGCCAGGTGTGATAAAAGGAAGACTTCGGTGATTACTCGACCATTTCCAGATCTCACCGGCTCACAACCGTGGCGGGCAGTCCCCTCCTCGTCACATGGACACTCGCCAGGTGTGATAAAAGGAAGGCTACGGTGATTACTCGACCATTTCCA
>LS506421.1:100654-129529 GCA_900490845.1 Pristionchus japonicus | reverse complement strand
TCGCATGGACACTCGCCAGGTGTGATAAAAGGAAGACTTCGGTGATTACTCGACCATTTTCAGTTCTCGCCGCCTCGCAACCGTGGCGGGCAGTCCCCTCCTCGTCGCATGGACACTCGCCAGGTGTGATAAAAGGAAGACTACGGTGATTACTCGACCATTTTCAGATGTCGCCGGCTCGTAGATGCAATCTTCAGTCCTCGTTTTGGCAGGAGAATGGCCCGAACCAGCACTTGCTTATGCACAATCGTTGCGATTCGTTCCCACCTCAAAGCAACGTTGATCACAATGTGAGCAAGATTGCACCTGCCCCATTTACTCTACTATTTTGAAGAAAAAAACAGGCAATCGGAAGTGAATAGGTTAAACAAAGAGTGGTGAGCGCGTAGTAAAGAATTTAAAAAAAAGAGATCAAGTGAGGTTCAGATGTGATCCTGTTGTAATGGGAGCAATAGCGAGTGTTTGACAAATGTTGCTGCCATTACAGGTGAACGTAACTTCGAATGAAGAGCAGAGGGAGGCTCTCGAGAAGGAGGAGTTGAGAAAGAAGAAGATCGAAGAAGAAGAGAGGAAGAAGAACGAGAGAAGAAAGGCAGAGGAGGTGCCCACAGTTTACGACTAAGATCTTCCTTTATCAGTAACAGACATGATGAAACAATGTATAAAGATACCATATTGTTCCAGGATCGTCGACAGGCCGAGATGGAGAGACGAAGGGCGATTGAGATCATGAAGAAACCGCCCACGGAATTAGAGATGGGAGAAGTGATGCTGGTTATGCAGGTAAGTAATTGTTAGCTAATTTTCAAAACAAAAACAATCAAATTTCACACTTTTATTACTTTAATTTCACTATAATTCTTGCAGAACATGCAGAACCAGATCTCGACTCTCAGAGAGAAGAATGTGGAGTTGCTGGACACGATCACCAGACAGCAAGCTCAGGTTAATTTTCGAGACTTTTCGGAGTATTTTGAAACAGTGGAACAAGGGCGTCGTTAGTGCAGCGCGCGTCGAGATTATGATCTCCAGCTTTTCATGATTCCGTTTCGTAAAAAGGGAGCCATTGCATTATCACTCTATCACGCTTAGTTAATGGGTGGTGCATGCGATAGAGCGGCTCTTGTCCACAAAACAGTGAGTATTCCAGATCACGAAGATCCACAGCATGATGTTGAACATGGTCGACTTCGAATCATCGCCCGAGATTCTCCAAGCTTGGGCTACCTTCTTCCGTTCGTTCAATAATTGAAGTTTTCCTCTCATCATATATTAAGCAACCCCACTTTCTCTAAATCTTGTTCACGTTTCTCTAGATGATCATTAATGATATTTCGAAGATGTTATGTGTGCTTTCGCATTGTATGTATCGATTTTGATCACATAAAGCTGATTTAATAAAGTAATTCTCTAATTAATTCGGAAAAGAACCGTGAGCTAATCTGGCCTCAACGTGGCCATATAATTCAAGACTAATTCAACTCTTCCACAAACACAGATTTTCCTGAAAGGCTATGTTTTCGCGTTTGATGAGAGCCTGAAAGTCACCTTCTGCTCATGAATAACGTCGCCACTTGTTTATTCACTTTGGAGGGTCAAATAAACTAGGCGAATGGGCAGGTCAGAGAATGGGTATGGAATTGAATCTGTGAAGTCGATCGGTCGAGTCAAATGGAGAACAGGGAAGGGGTGCTCAGTCAGTCGTAGGACAGCCAATTGGGAAATAGTAAAGTCAAGGGTGAATGCAGAATGGATCAAATGAATGGCTGTCATCAGCTCTCATTGCTGTGAAGGGGCCAATCGTGGGTAAGAATGCAGGTCAAGATGATCGATAGATCAGTAAGCCAGTAAGATCAGTAAGCCGAACTGAGCATGGCGTAGGTCATGTCGGGGTTATCCATGCAGCACACATACATGTAGTCACCCACGGTAGCCCACGGAGAGCAGAAGGCCAAGGCGGCGTCTGAAAAGGGGTTAAGGTGCTTAAACGTTAATTGATTTGTAGTGACGCCCTGCTAGTGGTGCAATGCCGAAAAGACGTTGGGAAGTTATCAAAATGGTTGGTTAAGGAGTTTTAAGAGGCTCTAAGAGGCGGCGTCTAGAAAGGGTCAATCAATCATTTATCATGGAGAGGCAAAATAACAATATTAGATGTGTTCAAGATTGGCACATTATACACAGCAGAGTGACAAAGGCAAAGGTGCTTCGGCGTGAAATGTTTTTTACACCCTGCTACGACAGCACTTGCTGTTTTAGCGAAAAGACGTCTAGGAAGGGTTCAAAATGGCCAGTTAATGGGCAATTTAATTCCCAAAAATTTGAAAAATACTGACTTCTGGCATTTCTCGGGAGCCCATAGCGACCAACGTTCGAGCACTTCCACCATTGACAATTCTGGAGGAAAGTGAGAATCCTCTTACCGCACAGCTGCAAATGATTATTGAAATTGTTATTGAACTTTTACCATGACATCCAAAATTGCATAAAAGTTAGTAAATAAAGCTCATATCTCTAACTAAGGACTGACCATGTATCTCTCGTGCTCCGAATGATAGTAGGCATGCACCTGAGCAGCGACTGAGAGAAGACAGAAGATGATAATGAGACTGGAAATGTAATTTTTCTTTCCGAATCAGCGAGCACCTCTCTAGTTCCACGGAAGAATCGTTGAGATTCACTCATTGTTAATCAAGCCCTGGTACGGGGAAGTCTGAAGTACCCACTGTTTCGACGTGAGAAATTTGGGATCACTAATCATGGCACGCTGTTCTCAATTAAGAAGCAATCAAAGTTCGGAATTGAATGTCATCAGAGCAATGAGATGACGAGCTTCAAGGTCAAACAACCACTGTTAGCAAACCGTTTGGGCAGAAGGTCAGAGACCATGTTGGGAGGTGTTCTTAGGGAACAGAAGATAAGGTGAATGAAGCTGCTTCTCCTCTCATCCCAATCTTCTTTTCGCTCCGCCCATTCGAGTTCATCAGTCAGCTATTGGGAGGCGCAAGACAATTGGATAATCAGTCATGCCTACTTCAATTTCACGCGGTAGATTGGACGCCTCTCATTTCGCCCACACAGATTGGATAATTCGTCAATTGGAGTGATGACTAGTCGAGTGAACAAGCAAGTGGGCTGCGTTTCGTTGACAGGAAGGTTCTAAGTGGAAGGAGATCCGTTAGCTTCTCCCCCAGCAGCCACTAGGTCAAATAACACAGGTTTTCTGCAAGAGTGTAGGAAAATGAGACCCTTTTGCCGCAAGAAAAAATTTCATGACCCCGAATTGGTTCAGTAGGACCCATTGGGGGACTCTTTAAGATGCATCCACTCATTTGGGTCAAATTTGCATATTATCGATTTTTGTGATCTTAAACTAAGAATCGCCATAAGTCGCTTCATTTTCATCGTACAGCGAGTTTACGAGCCAATGAATTGGTATTCGCTAGCTCTACAATAAGCTCCATTGTGATCATGGTCGACATTGTCGTCTTCGGGGTGAAAAATTCGAAAAACTGATTTTTAAAAGCTGAGCTAACTCGAAAAAATGACGTTGTGATCATCGATATTATTGTTTTAAAAGATTCTCCGGACCCGATTACGGGTGCCGACGCGAGCCGTTTTGCGTATTTCTGGCCCTTGAATACCGTTTACTAGGCTATTTTTTGGACTTAGTCGTTTTTCATCAAAACTTCAAATGATCATAAGTGGCTTCAAAATGGTCGAAATCCATTTTTCTAAAAACTGGCATGTAGCCAATTTGGAGGCTGAAAAAATAGGCCATGACCACCAAATCGATAGTACAATCGCCTTCAAAGTTATTCTTCAAAAACTCGTATAAACACACATTTGAGCACATTCTCGAAGGTTTTCTCGAGGATTCCGTGCTGTAAACAATGATTTGCACTAAGAAGTTTGAAGTTATACGGTGAAATCTCATTTGAACTATGGTGAGGGTGCTATTTCATCAAAAATTTCGAGTAACTGACCCAATCTCTACCTTGCTAATCAAAGTATAACATCTGTGACTATGTAATGGAACAGATAGAAGGCCAGAGGTGAGGGAAAATAAAATTTTAGTGTTCAAACTAAGTAATCTTACAAGGTGCACAAGTAGAATATCGTCCATAAAACCTTCGAAAATGTGCTCTGATGATCAATAATATCGATGATCACAACGTCATTTTTTCGAGTTAGCCCAGCTTTTATGGTCGAAAAATCAGTTTTTCGAATTTTTCACCCCGAAGACGACATTTTCGACCATGATCACAATGGAGCTTATTGTAGAGCTAGCGAATACCAATTCATTGGTATGTGTAAACTCGCTGTACGATGAAAATGAAGCGACTTATGGCGATTCTTAGTTTAAGATCACAAAAATCGATAATATGCAAATTTGACCCAATTGAGTGGATGCATCTTAAAGAGTCCCCCAATGGGTCCTACTGCACAACTTTGATCCAATTCGGGGTCATGAAATTTTTTCTTGCGGCATGCATTCCTACACTCTTACAGAAAACCCGTGATAAGTAATGCCGGACATAGTCTTGATGATCTTAAACTTAAGTGATTTAAAAATTACAGGACACTGATTCCGAGCACTTGAGGTGGCCGCTCGCCCTTGCGTGGAAAGCGTAACACCTTTACTCACATTTCCCTGGTCGGAAGTGTTCTCAGCAGTAGACGCAGGTCACAGGGCGCTACAAGAGGCAACTCCACTGTCGACAATCGACATCTAATGAATGAGATGATAAAAAAAGGAAGAACTTTTAAATCGATATCTGATCCTCGCGCTTGAAGGCTGGAGAAAGCTTTTCAATAAGCGTGCCCATTCCTTTCCCATTCCGTGCCCGATCCTCGGCTCTGACCAGGGCACGTGGAACAAGAGAGAAGGTGAAGGGAGACGACATACAGGGTGAGCGACCGAAGATTGAATGAGGTAGAGTGACGGAGGGAGGGCTTCTTCGACGCTGGTTCCGGAGGTCGGGCGTCTTCGATATTGACGTCCGATCTCGGAACATGAAACTGGGGCCAGAAAGGGATGGGAAGACGTAGCACTGCCCCTTGGTAAGTTCAGTTCCAAGTAATCTCAAGAGTGAGCAGCGAGTGAAGGGATCAATTAGATGCTCTACTACGCTTCCTCAGCTCATCCAGCGTGTCCCCCACAAACTCGTGATTTTGCATCATTATTCTGTCAGTGAGAAATGGGATAATATTTATTTATCACGTTGAAGCAAATTAATTAAATATTAGCTTATTGAACAATGAGACTATATAATTTATTAGCTATTGAGATAATGCAAAAAAGAAAAAACATGGAGAATCATCATAAATTGAATAATTACCTATAAATTTTGATAAGTTATTAAACTAGAGGTCAGATGTTGCCAGGCTCTGAGCCTTCACGTATTCGGCGTACTTTCCTCCTGATTGTATCAGCTCGTCGTGACTTCCCGACTCGACCACTGATCCATCATCGATGAAGTAAATGCGGTCGACATCCTTTAAAACGAGCGTCTAATTTCATGTTTATTCTTCGTAGCCATTTTCTCCGGATAAATCCTATATGAAAGGTTCAAAAGTGTAATTGAGACAATCCGGATAGTTTTGTTTCACTAATTCTTAAAATAAGATATCGGTAGGTTGGTGTTCGGAGATTTATGGTGCCAGTCCTCATTCAAACCTTGATAGAAGCCAGTCGATGAGCTATGGAGATCGATGTTCGACCATGTGCAGCGATTGAGAGAGCTTCTTGTACGATCTGGAAAGATTTTGATTTTAATCATTCATAGCAAATCCGTTTTTTTCTGAATTCCTATACTTCTTAGAATACGGATTTGTTGAACCGGCTAGTGCTGATCCGAGAATACAAACAAATTGTTGAACAAACCTTCTCACTCTCTGCGTCCAATGCACTCGTCGCCTCGTCGAGTAGTAGCAGTTTGGGCTGGAATGAACGCTATTCCATTTTCTCTCTTCTCCAAATTCATCTACAACTCACGATAATGGATACTAGCGTCTTTAACGAGTAACGGTTTTGCACTTTTAGAGCCAGGAAACCGAATCACCTTTCTAATGAGCGCTCTTGCAATAGCCACTCGCTGTTTCTGTCCACCAGACAGCGCGCGACCTTTTTCGCCCACTTCCGAGTCGTAGCCCTGAATGAGATTTATTGAATGAATGATTTCGCCCAAGCTTTTGCTCAGTACTCAAACTTTCGGTAGCACTAAACTTCCTACAGCAGTGCTTCTTACTTGAGGCATTCCCTCGATGAAGTTCGACGCATTAGCCATTCTGCATGCCTCGATAACATCATCAATACTTTTTCCTTCAGTTCCGAGTAAGATATTCTCTGATATTGTTCCCTGAAATGATATCATCGAATTTATATTACCGATGACTTTCCGCCGATAGAGTCATTAGAAATTACGGTACTTTAGAATGGTAGGATACAAGACAGACCTCAAACAGAACGGGTTCTTGTCCGACGAGAGCGATATTCTTCCTCAGATAGTTTAGATTGATCTCTCGGTGGTCGATTCCGTCCAGTTTCTGAACATTAATCAATCACGGAGCAACCAACAACAAACTTGATCGGTATTCCAGAATTTGATCTGATATTCCTTCACTTGTGTTGTAAAATACTGATCATACAAAGTAATAAATGAGGTCTCACAATGGTGCCGCCCTGTTGCGAGTAGAACCGCTCCAGCAAACCGATGAGAGTGCTCTTGCCGCATCCTGAACATTAGTATGATTAATGATTCTAATCATACTAATCTGCGCTCCTGATGTCGTCAGAGGGTAAAGAGATGTGAAATTATGATTTAATGGAGCCAATCGCCGCATCACAAACCCTCACATACCAGAAGGTCCGACGAGTGCAACCGAGTGCCCGGCCTCGGCGGAGATAGTGAGATTCTTTGCCACCTGAGTTGTTGATTGTTTGAACTGTTGGCTTTTATCGACAAACTTTGTGCGCTGGTCTGCTTGGATAAGCGAACGTGAGATCATTGACAGTGAATGCACCCGTCAAATCGGGTTTAATTTCAGCATCTCCACTGGCCGAGTTGGAATGAGTAGGGAGATCGTAGTATCTAACAATTGTGCATGATTGAATGGAGACGTAAAATTGAGAACAGTCTGCAAATTTATCTGCTCACCTATACAATATCCTCGCAGCAGCATTGGCTTTGATGAGATCGGGGAACGCCGGATAGACAAATGAGATACTCCATCCACAAAACTCGATCGCCAGTGCTATCCTTCAATGAATAGTTGCCGTTTCTATGGAATGGATGGAATGGAATCTCTTTTCTTGTTTCACCAGAATCGCCAACTGATACAAAACTCACGTGAACATATTCTCGCTGGTAACTGTGCCTTCGTGTACTAAATAAGCTCCAGCAAGCATTCCAGTGAAGCAAAAGAAGTAGACTCCTCCTGAAAATTGATTGTTTCACCGGTTTTCTATGTAAATTGCTAAATATGAGGCATCAAAAGTGCAATACCTTGAGAAAGAGCGCAGATGGTTGATTGCAGAAGCGACACCTACCATATAAGTGAAAGTGATTTTGTGCAATGCAGATACTGTACAACCTTTCTGATACTCGGAAACAGTTTCTCCTGGCTTCTCTCGAAGATCGTCTCAAAATAGCTCTCTGCCACCATCAGTTGAATGGTCCGAGACTGCTCAAGAATCTCGATTGCGCGCTGAAATAAATGGTAATCGTAGGGACGAACAATATGTTGAGAGAAAGTGTTATGGTACCTCAGCAGTTTTGTCCTGTTGACTTTGTTGTTCTGTTTCTTTTGTCATCACTACGAAAATGAAGAAAATCAGGAAGGTGAATATTACAGAGCAAACGAAGCCTGCATTCAATTGTCATTTGCTTTTTAAATTCGACGCTTTGGATATCGAAAGCATACCGATCAGTCCGAGTTTCCAGTTGAGATCGAAAGCAATAACAGCGCAGGCAGTGAAAGAGGAACAACAATAGACAAACAGAACCATCCGGTTGTCGAGTCCCTGGAATCGTTGTATTCTCTACCCGGCTATTTCAATTGTAAGATGCTAATGATTTCTGCAACAGTTGATAAAGTTACCCACTGCTATCAAATTAGCTGCGTGCCTGTTCATGTCCGTAATAATTGTTGAATTGCTGAAATTTGTGATTTTTCTAATGGCAAACTTCCGAAACTCTTCGTACCTCGTCTCGGGTCGATCAAAGTACGCTGCATCTTGGTGTAGAACCTATCGATAGTGAAACATAAAATAGCTGATTTGATTTGCCAAACCTTGCTGAGAATGCGCGATTTGATGCGAGAGATGACACACTCCGTGGACCATCCGGAGAAAACGTACTGCAATGTTCAATTATTATTGCTGCCTCCCTAGACCCCCTTCGATCGACGTACTTGCAATGTTCAGGGTGGAGAGAATAATTTGATATTGCAAACATACCGCAAGTGTGAGAGAGATCCAGATGAAAAATCCAGTAGAGAATGAAAGGATGCAAACTCGAATTAGTTCGGAAGTGTAATTGTCGGAAGGCGCATCTGATAGTTTGTTGAATTAGTCTCATGATTTCGTTTCAGTTTTGGATAATCTTACTTAGAGCAGCATAAAGGTATTTGAACTGAAGCACGTAGAGAGGGATCTCGAAGCCTCGGGTGATTGAGAAAAGAACAGCGAAGAAAATCTGTAGTAACATTTTCGCAAATACGAATAATGAACAAGGACACAAATCGGAGTCGTGTCGGTTTGAGCCTCTAGTGATCACTTTCTTTCTCTCTATGAACCCTCGGCTTTTCTCTCTCACTCTATTCATAAATGATATCACCGGTAGGTGAACTACACTTTTTTCTCTCTGTGCGAGTCTACTCATTATTTATTCACCTTTCCATGATGTCCGTGGGTATACATCCTAAGGAAGGTTGATGATGACTTCGATTTGATTTCGGCCTGAAAATTGCTTTGGTAATTCACGACACAACATTATGCTATCAAACCTTGCTCTCTTTATTCACCGAGATGGTATTCGCTCTGGGTTCAATCGCAGATTTTATAGAAAACACAGAATTTCGAAACTCTACGGTTGGATAATCTTCGGTATTTTTAAAGCCAGCTTCATCACTGAAAGCAATAGGTAAAACTGAGATTGGGTTTGTGGAGTCCTTAGAACCGGAACTGTTGTATCATCGAGTTTGATGGGTTTATGGTGGACAGAAGACTTACGCAGCGATTTCCGAATCGTTGTTATCAGAGATAACTAACGAATCAGTTTTTCCCTCAACAGATTGAGTCTTGGCTAGCGATGAGTAGATTCCTTCTTCTCTTAGCAAATCCTCGTGTGTTCCTGAATATAAAGTTTGCAATGTATTCAATTTACCAGCATAAATGAAGCACATCACGGCCTCTTTGTTCGTCTTATTTGAGCGAAATTTGTAGATATTGTAACACAACTATTCGCTCACCGCTCTGCACCACAACTCCCTTCTCGATCACGCAAATCCTATCAACGTCCTTCAGAGTACTCAATCTATGAGCGATGATGAGTGTTGTGCGACCGTTACTGGCATCGTTGAGAGCTGCCTGGAATTAGAAGTAAGCCATATTCAGCTGTGTGTGTGGCGCTAAAACCAGAAAATACTCTTGTTTCATAATAGGGTTACGTCGTGTTCAAGGGACAAAACTATTCAAACTAAAACCTGTACAAGTCGTTCACTCTCCACGTCAAGGGCGCTGGTTGCCTGAAATTATTTATATTAAAACATTCTCACAATTCTCTGATCATTGCTTACGACTGATACAAGAAACATGAGCACATAAATTACCTCATCAAGAATGAGAATGGGCGGATCAGTGAAGAGTGCTCTCGCAATGGCGATTCGCTGTTTCTGCCCACCAGACAAACGAATTCCGCCGTCTCCGATGATAGTGTCTAGTCCCTGCGAAGTGAACTTCAGTGGCTACTCGGTAATCTAAAACATTGAGGTAATAAAAGTTTCGTCTTAGTGTAGCAATGCGCATCAAGCTTCAAAGACAATAGATAATTGATAGTTTCGGAAAATTTGTTGCAACCTTTTCAAGTTTATTGACGAATGAGTCGGCATGAGCGATCTTGAGTACTGCTCGAATTCTCTCGTCTTCCGAGCCTTCACCGTGCCATTTTCTGATAATTGTTTGATTTTCGGCTGCACATGACAATCGAACTGTTTACCTTCCAAGTTGTACATTCTCTTTGATGCTGCAATTGAACAGACACGGCTCTTGCATTACGATGCCAATGTTCTAAAACTTCTTTGTATTTTGGTACTAGTTACATTATTATACCTTTCTCAGAATTCTCGGATCGATAGTGTCAATGATTCTACCATCCACAAGAATTTGTCCTTTGCTGATTCCGTACTGACGAGTGAGCAGAGCGACCTTTGAATGAATCAAAACGTGGCTATCGAAGACGATGGAATTAGGAGTAATTCTGAGCCTGATATATTGAACTAAAGTGAGAAAGTCTCACCGATGTACTCTTTCCGCAACCAGAATGACCGACAAGAGCAATGCTTGTTCCAGGAGAGGCGCTCCATGAGAGACCCTGAAGATAAGGGGTGGCTGATTCGTTTATCAAATGAGTATTTTTTTTCATGAACCATAACGGCTTACAACTAATCTAATTCACACACATTTAGAATGGGAGTGTCCCTTGTATCGTATTTGAAGTGAACATCCTCGAATTTGATGTCACCCTTCAGCCTCTCTTGTTTGTTTTCGGAATCGCGAGAATCATCGTGAATAGATTTCTGAATAATCGAGTGAGTCAGTTCTGTTTCGTTTATCGACTAAAATTTGCTCACTCTATCGATAATTTCGTAGATACTAGCTGCAGCTATTCTCGATTTTAGCAGAGCCATCATGTGTGGGCCTGCAACGCGCTTTTCTAGGATTGATAGATTGATCTTTTCGCCCGTCAGTTAGATTTTTTGCAATAGTAAACAACGAAGAATGTGAAATCATGAATATCCACTCACCCAGAATTCCCATGAAGTACGCTCCCATGAGTACGCAGTTTGCTGCAACAATCACAGTTCCTGGTTCGAATCCATCCGGATTGTGCGATTCGATAACGCCAATTCTGAAACACAATCCTTCATATGGTAATTTCATATGATATATTTTTTCTCTTCATCCGGAGAGAAATATACTAATTTCTGCTCAAAATTGGTCTTACACGGAGTTTCTTAGCTGATATATAATGCAAAGGTCAGTGTAAGGCAATTTAGAATTGTAAGCCCTAATGTTACTCACAGGAATCCGAGAACTGTAATGACGTAGAAGACAAAAAAGAAGAATCCTTCGAAGAAGCCATTGATGAAGGAGACGAGAATGGCAGGTTTGCGGCCTAGGGACATCCACTTGGAGAAACGCTGAAGAAAATTTGTTCCAGATATGCATGAAAACAGGAGAACAAACACATTCGCACCTCAACCATCTCCTTCTGTCCATTACAAGCTTGTACAGTTCTGACGTTGAGCACGACCTAAAATATGATTCAAATAATTGTTTCAAAAACATAATGATTTCACCTCTTCCAGTAGTGAGTTTGCCTTTGCACTGTATTCCATCTGATCCTTCATTGGCTTCGATGCCAACTGAATCACATTGTTTACAGAATGTTAAAACGAAAAGTGCTCGAACCCGTTCCATCGATCCTAGGATGAGTGCGGATACTGGACCAATAACACACATCACGAGGGTCATCTGAAATACCATGTTGTCCTATTAGTTAGATAAATACGTTTCAAAATGTATTTATGCAAATACCTTCCAGTTGTAGTAGAACGAGACAATCAGGGCGCAGATGAACTGAGAGATTCCACGAACAACCAAACTGATCTGAAATACACAAATTTCGTCATTACGATTTACCTATTCTCAGGCAAAACTGAATTGCGGAGCTCAAAATGGTGATCACTTTTTGATCACACTAACCTTCTCTCCAACTCCATCTCGAATGCGATCGATGTTCCTGCAATTAGGAATGAATCACATTTCGCGTCGGTTAATGGTTACTCAGTGTCTAGAACCAATCTACAATGTGCCGTTTACTATTCAGTGTTTTGTGCTCAAGTAATAGTTTTTAATTCCGGAACACTAGGTTTATAATAGTGAAAGCTTACTCGTTCAGTCTCCCAGACAGATCACCAGCGGCGTGAGCGTCTAGCCATGCTGCGTCCTGAAAAGGTTCTAAAAGGTATATGATCTGCCACGTCAAGCGACTTTACAGTCGTTCGACAACGCCAGTTGTTAGACGGACTAGAATCCCCTGCTGTCCAATGCTTTCTAGGGGAGGATTACCTTTCGCAACCGAAGTCATTACCAATTTACCGACCTAATTTAGCGTCCTGGAATAGCCGGTACTTGTCTAGTTCGCCGGAAGGGAACCTAACCTCCATCTCTCCTCGACCACCAACCCTGCGCTTGAAATTTTCTTATTAGGAATGAGTGAAACTCAATCATTCTTCCGGAGAACTAGACAATTGTCGAAAAGTCAGTTGCTGATTTTAGATAATAGTAGATTAGAAAACGCACCTGGCGCAGTACCGAAGAGAGGAACTCGCTCCTAAGTCGAGCTTCAATGCGAGCTGTCGAGAGGAGTAGGCAGTGTGTCTGAAGTCAGCCACTCTACTTATACTTCATTGTTCGTAAGGTATTGATTTTGGTTCGGTTTTGTTGTTACGTTATTTTGTGGCACTCATCAAATTCCTTTTCAAAAATTCCTTGCCTTTCTGTACAAACCACAGTGTTTTGGTCGCCATTGTTCTCTCCAGAGAAGGGTTAGAGAGAGGGAAAAGAAGAAAAGAATCCCGCTTATGCAAATTGAACAAAAAGAGTGGGGAGAGCTCTCTATCATCCTTGCAGTTCGATTCTTGATAATCGTCCATCCCTTTTCTGTCGCGGCAGAACGCTATGAAGCGACCTTTAATCAACCTCACATACCATGGCCAGAGACAGCGTGAACTGCAGAACTGCCGCGATTGCGTACATGCTCACGTAGACGAGAACTTGGTGGAGAACATCTTCGTTACCGATGATCTGATTAAGAACCGAAAATCATAAATTTTCTCGAAATATTTCTATAGCACTATCCAAAATACATCACTCATAGCCTCATTGACACTCATTTCCTTTCCGTATTCCACAGCCACAATCAGATTTGTCGCTGACTATATCTGGCTTCTATTAGTAATCGAGTACAGACTATGATATCAGAGATACTCACATTCCCACCATTCAGTAGGTACACATTAGCCACGAGGCCACAGAGAACTGTAATCACGGGCATTAATATGCCCGTGACGGAAGCGAGAAGGAGACCGATGGAGATTAGTACAGTATCGGAACGAGAAGCGAAGCGGAACTGTGAAATAAGAAAGGTTGGTAAAAAATCATTATTTAAATTAACAAACCAGTTCTGGAATGCTGCAGGGTTTCTCCTTTGCTTCTTTGTCGGAAGCATTGCTCCTAAAACATATAGACTGAACATTAGAAACATTCAAGAAAAAGACATACTTGCACCGAAGAGCCATGATGATTTTCTTGTACACCGAGGCGTCGCTTTTCAAGCCACCTCCAGAATCGATCGGGTTTGTAGACAGCATCTACAAATTAGAGTGAAAACCAGGTTACACATAGACGAAATAGGCGAAACCGCTAGTGGGAGACAATAAGGAAGACTTCCTAAAGAGAAATGAACGGGAACACATTGGAAATCAACGAAAAAGGAACAAACGCATACAAATGATATTCATGAGCACAATAATCCTGTAGGCGGATAAGCACATTCAAAATTCGTACAGTTCTGTTCAAACAATGAAATATGTGAGTGAAAAAGAAAGTGAAGAATTGTTCCTAACACGTTTCCTTTCATTTAGATGTGATGAACTCTGAATGTGCTTTCCGCAGAATCTTCCTACTTCTAGCTACTTGTGATTCATGTGAGCATCATTGGTGAACTCTAGCAATGCCAATTTCTCGCTAGCGGAAATTAAGCGAGAAGGGCAGAGCAAGATTTGATGGTGTTCCTAATGCAAATAATCTCTGATTCAAGAGAAAATCGTCATAAATATACTCGTTGGCTTGCAAATGCTCCAACAATTGTGAGTCATTTGTGAAAATCAGAAGCAGAAAACTGCACGATTGTTTGCACGACAAGAGAAAGAGATGCAAGGAAGCTGATTCATAGAACAAAAGCTAGAATTCACCCCTGAAATTAGACAAAGTTGATGGTTTGGCTCTTGATTGTGTGTCGAGAACGAACCAAACCATCAAGAACTGTGATCTGACGAACTAAAAAGTCGTGGTGACAACTCCCATAAAACTTCCCATAAAATTCACCATCATCCAACCACTTAAAACTCGTACTAACCGACATCACATTATGCTCAAAAGCGTGCCTAACCCCTTCTCGACAAATCCCGAGATAACATGGGGAATGGAGAGAGTGGGGGAATGAGTCAACGGGAAACGGGGGGAGGGGAGAAGGGAGAGGGTGAATAGGGTCGACCGGTCGGGGACTCGCATCCTCGTGAATCTCTCGTTGCCGCGGGTGCTCTGGTCATCGGTCGATGGCTCCGCCTCCTTGAATCATAGGAGAATCATAGATAACATCGGCCCATGGCAATAGATCAGAGATTCATGGAGCCCAGCTTCATGACATAAATGATACGGTTCTTTATTCCTCGGGTCACTATACGATTCGCACCTCATTTCGCAGCGTTATTTGGAATGTCGAAGAGGTCTCTTCGTTGCACGCACTACAGTTGGTTAGAGATCGCAAGATAGTGGGAAAATGCGAGAGACGCAGACACTGGCACTCGCCCGCCTTATCAGGCCCGTAAAACATGGCTCTAGAATGTGCGCTCAAAGAACGATTGTACGAATCTCCCCTTATCGCACGCTCTATAGCCGGTTAGACAACGTGCGTCACGCGGACTCTTGTCTGGGCACTAAAAGCCAGCTCGAAATTGTCACCTCATCGGCCCCTTCTGGCTGCGCTATCAGGTCAGACATCTCGTGAAGTCGAATGCATCTGACATCTGGAAGGTGAATACAACATCAGTAATCTAAATTGTAACCCCGCATCCGAAACGTATTTCGAAATACAACCAGTTCAATTACAAAACGATAGACGGGTAGAACAGAGAGAAAGGGAACAATGATCATTATGATGATGCACGCTGTAAAATGCTTGGTGAAATGCTATCGAATTTAACATATTTCACAGTTCCACTTCTTAGATTCCTTGTGTTTATTGTTAGTTTAGTGGAGAAGAGTTCTGAGATCCTTGTTCTTTAAACAGCGAACGGGGCCACTTTCCTCCATTCGCACGTTCACTGAAGTGTAGGAAGACGTGATAGATTATGAAGAATGCAGTAGGAGGTTTACACTCGCTTTCTCGAATAGAAGCTGAAATCGCTTCAACGATTCTTTCTAGACTACGCTTTTTGACCTCTGCTCTGTCCGATTTCCCGTGACGTGACTCGCGTGAGACTCCACTATACGATTCGCACCTCATTTCGCAGCGTTGTTTGGAATGTCGAAGGCTCGTTTCACGCGCTCTACTTGGTTAGGCAGAGTGAGATAGTGGAGAATGCGAGAGACGCAGACACTGGCTCTCGCCCGCCTTATCAGGCCAGTAAAACACGGCTCTAGAATGTGCGCTCAAAATACGATAATACGAATCTCTCGTTATCACACGCACACTAGCCGGTTAGAGAACGCGTGCGACACGGAGTGTCTAGGCACTAAAACCTGGCTCAAAATTGTCACCTCATCAGCCCGTTTTGGCTGCGTTATAGCACTAGGATTGCGATGGACACCATCACCACCAACATGATGAGAACAAAGCTTAAATAGTATAAACATTTTCTTTCCTTTCTCGGTGGTAGTATTAAATCTTAGATCTTTCCCCCGAATGATATTCTCGAACCTACTGCTGAGATACGTGTTTCAAATTGTTGTTAACTGGAGAAGGTACAGTTTGTTGACTCCGATTACCCAAACTTGAGTGTATTCTCAAACATGGATAACACGGCTCGAAATTCTGATAGATGGCGTGAGATTTTGGGCGATTTTGACCACTTTTAAGCATAAAAACTTGCCAAAAACTAGTTTTTTGTGAGTTTAAGGGGGTGGTGCCCCTGGAGCGGAAAAGGGACCTATGACCAAATGGCTTGGATTTTCGGGTAGAGGCTCGAAAAGAACCCCTAGGGACAACATTGTGGACATTTCAGGTTTTTTCTCTGTTCCAGTGGTGTTGAATCTTAGGCGAACGGCTTCATATATCGAATAGTGAAGAGCAGTGTCAAACTTTTTGTTCGTTTTCTTTTTGTGTTCAGTTGTGGTAGTCATTAGTCATTTGAAACGTCTTATCATACTATAAACAAGCGCAACACTACTCATAATGATAGTAAATAGCTCAATAGACGAGGCAGTTCTTGGGGATGGAGATGGTCTCAGCGAAAGATTCGGGGAATTCTTCGAGGGAGAGAGTCTCACGACGAGCCTCGCGGATTAGACGAGCGGTTTCGCGGTCGGAGCGAGAGAGGCAAGTGAATTTGACCTGCATTGGAGACGAATATTAGGGGGGAAATCGATGAAATCGCTAGAAGAAGGTCGAATAATCACCTTGATCTCCTTCATGTTCTCCTTGTTCTCGATCGAATTCTTGGGGCACTCAGGGACGGGAGCCTTAGAGAAGCAGACACGGTTGGTGTACTCGATCACACGGGTTTTCTCGACGGTCTCTGAAATGTGATGATGAAATGATTGATTGATGAATAATACTGTAGGGAATACTGTACATTAGCTCACCAACAACCTCGGTCTCATTTTCGTAATCCTCATCTCTGATGGTTTTCTTAGACTTCTTGATCCAATTGGTCTCGAAGATGGATTCCTCAGAAGACTCCTCCGATTCAACACGGTAGTTTCCCTTGTCGGAAATCTTCCCCTCCTCAATCTCGCATTCGTCATCTTTGACGAGGAAAGAGCGGTGGAACTCCTCGAGGTTCTCTGCAACTAGAACAAACATTTGACTAAGTAATCCCCGCTCAAGGATCAACGATTTTCACATCTTAGTTGGCCATTATGGCAACTTTTGAGAATGGATTCTAGCATCCCTCACCAGTCCCAACATGCCCACATAGATTTCGGATTCAGCTCCGTGAGGTTTGACCATTCCCTATTAAGTGATCCGAATAGACACAACACTAGGATGCCAGCTCTAAAGTAACGTTCACGGAACACGCAAAATTTCGCTATATGAGGCCGTTTGCGTAAGGTTCAACAAGGGCCTGGAACAGGTAAAATGCCGGATAGCCCCAAAACTCGTTTTTAGAGGTTCTTTGTGGTTGCGAACAAACGAATGGTTTCACTTTTTGAATTTGACCCCTCAGGGCTCCAATACGGTGGTGCCCTTATTTAGAAGAAAAATAGGTTTTTCGATGTTTTTCCCCCTTAAAAGTGGTAAGAATGGCTCGAAATCTCACGAATGCTATCAAAATTACGAGCTCTATCGATTGGATATTTTGCCCTTTTTTTGATCATTTTTCGTTCCCGAGTAAAAACTCGAAATTTGAAAATCGAAGGAGGCGGCGGAATCCCTTCACCAGCTTGTAGAGCACTCTTTTTCGATAATTTTAAGCCGTTTACTTAAGAATTTGACCTCTGTTGAAGTACTTCTTCATCGATTGTTGTGAGCGGCCAAAAAATTAAACTTTCAGAATACCCCCTTTATGGTGCTCATTTTGTAGAGCCGGAGTAGTTGATCATTTTTTGGTAACACAATATGCCCTTAAAACCTCTCAGTAAGAAGTTACAACAAGGCAAACTTACCATTTTAATGATTATCAATTTAATGACTTTTCAAAACCTGTAACTTCTTACTGAGTGGTTTTAAGGGCATCATGTGTTACCAAAAAATGATCAGCTACTTCGGCTCTACAAAATGAGCACCATAAACTTGGAATTCTGAAAGTTTCATTTTTTAGTCGCTCACAAAAATCGATGAAAAAGTACTTCAACAGAGGTCAAATTCTTAAGTAGACGGCTCAAAATTATCGGAAAAGAGTGCTCTACAAGCTGGTAAAGGGATTCTGCCGCCTCCTTCGATTTTCAAATTTCGAATTTTTACTCGGGAACGAAAAATGATCAAAAAAGGGCAAAATATCCAATCGATTGAGCTCGAAATTTTGATAGTATACGTGAGATTTCGAGTCATTCTGACCACTTTTAAGTGGAAAAAAACCTCGAAAACCCTATTTTTCTTCTAAATAAGGGCACCACCGTATTGGAGCCCTGAGGGGTCAAATTCAAAAAGTGAAACCATTCGTTTGTTCGCAACCACAAAGAACCTCTAAAAACGAGTTTTGGGGCTATCCGGCATTTTACCTGTTCCAGGCCCTTGTTGAACCTTGTTGAACCTTACACGAACGGCCTCATATACACGATAACATAGTTGCTAAGACGAATTTACACAGAATCAACTGTCCGAAATTTGGCCGATTCATCAAAGTGTGATGCCAACACAAGGGGATAGGACAACCACATCATTATTCAGAAATATTGCACAATCTACGCTCTTTCTTCTCAGATATTGCAATGAATCACACATGAGAATGGGGAAGATTGCAATGTGGTGGTCACTTCAAACTTCTTTCATTTGTTTCTCATTCCGTTTCCTCATTTATTTCGTGAAGAGCATCGAATTCAGCCCAGAAGCCGCGGGAAGCGAGACAGCTTAGTTAATTTTCGAAAAAGATAAATCCAACAATGTGCTAGTGCGCTGTCGTCTCCATTCCTTCCAGATGCCCTCTTGTATAAGCTGAAATACAGAAGTTACAGAAATCTCATCGTTACAATTGCTTGTTGTCGGACTGAGTCATCGAGCTTTTCAACTTCTCTTCCTAACTTCGATATCAACGCCCTTTGCTCCTACTAACTGAAGTGCGCGCTCAATTCATGCTTCAAAGTTAACTGATCGCGTGCTTTCTCGAAATCACACAATATCTCCGTCTCCGCAAGCAGGATGGAATGGGCTCTCGATTGATAGGTAGCTATGATGCTATTATCTCATCCCCACTTACAAAAAGTCACCGCTCTCTCACTTTTCTCTGACTACCAAAGTATGATGCGCATGGCGCATACCTGACTAGAGATTGCAGGTGAACGGAAAGAGATGGGTACAAAAGGAGGGGAGAAAGGGAAGAAGTCACCATTCCAAGGATGCGTTTTCTTCTATTTGCCGCCCTGGTCGCTGCGGCTTTCGCAGCCAGAGAATCCCAGAGGTGAGCCACTATCGTGCCCTACTCTAGAGCAACAGTGCTCCTTTGTACCTAGTTACCTAGTCTTCCGTATCCCTTTTTTCAATTACCATAGTCCCCCGGCCCTGATCAACAGTCCATCGGTCCGGCTGATCAGAGCACGCATTCTGTAGTATTGAAGGGGAGATATTTGCTGGAATATACCGTATCCTTACAAGATACCGCACTCCCTCACCTGGAGTACAGTACTGATCCCTTTCCATTCAGATGGAGCGAAGTGCGCTCTGAGTCCGTCGATAGATGCGACTCGTTCAAGGCCGGCTTCGAGTACAAATACCACCTCGATGCTCAGGTACTGTATGTACCATACCCGTCCCGTCGATCGATGACAAAATACCGTACCCAATAGTCGTCAACTGATTACTGTAATGTACTCCGTTCACCATCTCAAGTATAGTTCCATTAGTTCATGACGAAGCAGACAATCCAAATTGCCAATCATCACCTGATTACCGAATCTCCACTCTCAAGCTGATCTTTCCAGATGGCCCATGGCCTCCCCGTGCTTGGATCTCTCCAATCTGCAGCTCGTTCCAAGTCCCTCGTCACTCTTTCCTTTCCCGAAGAGAATGTAGCCCATCTGAGACTCGAGAAGATCCGTATCGCGTCCCTCCAGAAGGAAATTGATGAGCCCAAGAAGATGCAGCCTTTCGAACTCTTCGAGGAAATCGACCTCAACGAGGTATATTATTTATTTCCTTGCTCACTTTTCAGTGTCAATATCATCTCCATATTTTACCACAAACTTTAGACTATCTCCTTTCAATTTTCTCACACTTTAGTATTCTTACAAATTCCTCGTAGAAGCACGTCGGAACTCTTCGTCTGCCCGTTCGTTTCCATTATGAGAATGGTCTCGTCTCTGACATCGAATTCGATCGCGAGGATGTCCCCTGGTCGATGAACATCAAGAGGGTCTACATCAACATGCTCCAGGTTGAAAACGATTACGGAAATTCGTACAGTTAGGGTACTACTGTAGCTTCGAATACCGTAACATGAATGAATGGTTTGTGCTTCCGGAATCTATTCAAATCAAATCTCTCGCAGGTCAACCTCGCCCAGAAGAACACCCACGAGTCTCGTTACGACTCTGAGTTCGACTCCACCAAGGCTAATGTCTTCGCCGCTCCCGAGGTAAGAATAACGATTATCAATTAGTTTTGACCATCTAGTAAGACCATTCTCACACGATTTCTAACCTATCTCTTCTTTACCTCATACTTCTCTTTCGTCAGGTGACCCTCGAGGGTAACTGCGAAGTCGTCTACAACGTCCTTTCCGAGTCTTCCCCTGATCGTCAGGACTCTGAACTCCTCCTCACCAAGTCGATCAACTTCGAGAAATGCTCCGAAAGAGTTGGACAGCGCTACAACTTCCGTTTCGGAGATGAGTGCCCCTCTTCCGAGACCAAGTTCAATGGAGAGGAGCGCAACATCGATTCGTCTTCCGTTTACAATTACCGCATCACTGGAACTCCTTCCCGTTTCGTGATCAATGAGGTCGAACTCAGATCCGTTTACTCGTACGCACCTGTCGCTGTTGAGGAGACTTTCTTCACTTCTTTCGTCTCTGGAAAAATGATACTAGTTGACGTGAATGAGGAGGGAGATGTCATCCCCGTCCCTCACAGTGAAAAGAAGGAGTCTCTTCTTCACTCCATGGAATGGGAGAAGACTGAAGAAAAGTTCCTTGCTACCGGAAACTATTCTCTCCTCAGAGAATCTCCCTATCCCGAGATCAAGATCAAGCCCGAAGTTGTTATCCGTCTCATGCAGTCGATCGTTGCAAAGATGGAGACCGAAGAAAAGGGAATCGAACTGGGTGCCACTCATGAAATGGCCAGAATCGTCAAGGTTCTTCGTTTCGCCACCAAAGAAGACATCAAGAGAATCAACAAGGTGAGATATGGAATTTTTCGATAATGTTTTTGTCGAAACCATTCAATTGTGCAATTTTCTTACCTGAAATCATCTCTGATATAATCATCTCTTTATGGGAAATCCGCCTAATCAATTCATTGCAGGAGCTTGCTTCCCACTCTCGGGACAAGGTTGTCAGATCCCAGATGGAGGATATATTCGCTGATTGCCTCGCTCTCGCTGGTTCGTTCAACACCGTCGAGCATCTCGTTGAGATGATTCGCAAACGCGAGGTATAGTACTCTCCCACTTTTTTCTACTTTGTCACACAGATAGTATCGGATTTCACTAACTATTTCGTGCAAACACCACTATCATCTTGTGATTTACATTTCATTCTTACTTGATACCTCGTCATCTGATTTAGACTAGCTACTGGGGAGTAATTATAAATTTTTCGCATAAGTTCATTGTCTGATTCGCCTTTCTTCAGGTCTCTCCCGTCCGTTCCGCCTCTCTCCTCAAGCAGCTCACTTCCATCCGTGTTCCCTCTGAGGAGATCGTCGACTCTGTCCTCTCCCTCTGCAAGGGCTCCCGTCGTCAGCCCCTCGAGCGTCAGTCATGCTGGCTTACCGTCGGTGCTCTGATGCACGGAATGTGCGGTGAGCATCGTGAAAAGCATGCTATGGAATCGTCCAAGGACAAAAAGTGCCCGAGAGACGTGAAGGAGAGATTCGTGAAGGAACTGGTAGAAGAGTTCGCGAGAGCTGAGACCAGATACGAGAAGATTCTTGCCCTGAAGACTATCGGCAACTCTGGTATGGATTTGATCGTGTTCCCTCTTGAAAAGATCATCAGAGACGAGAAGGAGGAGAAGACCATCCGAATTCAGGTGAATCTACTTCTATTCGACTTTTTAAACTTTTAAAAAACCAATCTACAACGACAATCTCCAAGTAATCAATTGGCAGTTGAGTTGTTAAGTTCAGTTCAGTTTTGAGAATCTCCATTGAACCTCTTCAATTGCAGGCGATCGAGTCCCTCCGTAAGCTCCTTTTCGTTCTTCCCATAAATGGCCAACATTCTGATGCCCCTCTACAAGAACATCCGTGAATACCCCGATATCAGAATCGCTGCGTTCCATCAGATCATGCAGGCTATCCCGGACAAGAACATGATCGAGCAGATCGTGTACCAGCTTGAGAACGAGCCCTCGACCCAGGTGAATATGACTCGAACATTCCCATTTTTTTACCTGTCCCTGCCTCTCCTTCTTTGACGATACTGACTCGTTGACTGATCCCTTAGCTACAGGTGAAGCTGAAAATACCTTGAGACGATAAAACAACCAATTCATCACTATTTGTAACTGCATGTACACTCGTTCGTCTTCTCAGCCCTCGAGCAGTACGCTCGTTCCGTCAATCCTTGCGAGAAGACCATGGCTAACTCCATCAACATTGCCCTTCGCTCCGTTCGCTCTCAGCCCCGCAAGCTCACCTCTTCCACCTACAAGCACTGGACTATCTACAACGAGGAGCACAAGACCGGAGCCACTCTCAACTGGGCTGTCCTCTTCTCGAATGATTCCGTCCTTCCCAAGGAGGTCATGACCACCCTCGAGACTGCCTTCGCCGGCCAATGGAACAAGTTCCTTGCCCAGATTGGATTCCAACAACAGAATGTCGACCATATTCTCTACAAGCTTCTCGACCAGGTTAAGAAGAGCGCACTCGACAAGGTTTTCGTCAGAGGAAAGAGATCGGCCGAGAAGCCCACCGAAGTTCTCCGCAATCTCTTCTCCAACCTGTCGATTGTCACTCGCAAACAACAGAAGGATGATCCTCATGCTCTTGTCTACGTTAGATACCTCGATATGGACTACGCCTTTCTTCCCATCGACGAACAAGTCATCCCTGAGATGATCAATACCGTCCTTCGTAATGGAAGAGTCGAACTCGGAGAGATCGAGTCGATCCTCGCTAAGGGATACAGATTCAACACCGTCCACTCGTCTTTCGTCTACGAGAGAGCTCGTTCCGTCATGACTTCCCTAGGATCTCCCCTCGTCTTCTCTTCCAAGATGCCCACCATCTTCAAGGTCGAAGGATCGATCAAGGTCGAGCTTGAGCCCAGAAACGGAACGTCGATCGATGGACTCCGTGCCCGTGTGGAGGTCCGCCCCACTCTCGCTACCACTCACGTCACCAAAGTCGAGATCAACTACCCCATGGTGTCCCTCGGAATGAAGCTCCTCCATTCCGCCCACATCAATGTTCCCGTTGACGTCGCCACCGAGATGAGCTGGGACAAGAAGTTTGAGGTCAATACCACCCTCGCTCTTCCCAAGGAATCTCGTCGTCTCATCCAACTCCAGACCCGTCCCGTCTCTTTCATCCGTCACTGGCCCAAGGAGACTCGTACCTACGTTGAGCCTAAGGAAAAGACGATCTACATTGAGGAAATCGAAACTCTCGTCCTCAGGATCAACTCTTCCTATCTCGAGAAGGCTACTGGAGCGAAGATCAACGTTGAGGGGCACGTCCACAGACATATGTGGGAGAAGGGAATGGAGGGAATCCCCTCGGCTCTTCTCATCGGTGAGAACAACATCGAAGTCTCTTTCGAGAAGACTGAGGATTGTCCCAAAGAATTCGTGATCAAGACTGAGATTGCTGCTTTCGATGAAGAATTGAGAATGGAGAGACCTTCAATGGACGACTTCTTAGAGAGGGACAATGAGGAGCACTTCAAGACTGAGGAATACGAGTATTATGATGTAGATGAGAAGGAGCGTCGTGATTCCTTCAGGAACTACGTCAAGTCTTACAAGTCCGACAAGGCTTACTCCCACCGTCTCTTCTGTCAGAACAAGACTGTTGGAGGAAGAAAAGAGCGCAAGGCCGAGGTCGAGCTTCAAGCTGTCTGTGATGACAAGCTAAGACATTGCAAGATCGAGTTCAACGGAATGACCACCCCTCTTCTCGAGAAGGAGCTTCGCGATTGGAAGATCGAGTCCTTGATTGAGATTCTCTACCCCGAAATGCCCGAGACTCTCAAGGAACTTCTTGATCAGAAGCACCGTGAACTCTCGATAGCAGTCGAATCTCGTTGGGGATCTGACTACAAGAACGAACTCAAAATGAAGATCCAGGGAGAGCAGAACAAGGTACGGATTGCTCGTTTTTATATATATAAACCAGATGGGTCCTGCATGCCTACGGCATGCCCGATGTTCCCCCCCCCCAGTGTTCCTCCCCCTATCCCCTTTCCTCTTCTCTCCCTTCCCCTCTTTCGCTAGGCCACCTATTTCGCAATATTTCGCAATCTTGAGTTTCGCAATATTTCGCAATCCTGAGGAGAGGCGCGCGTGTTACGAAACTTGTTTACGTTTATTTCGCAATTGGTGGACACACGCACCGACGCACTGACACCTCTGCTTTATATAGGAGTATAGATATGGTTACGGTAGATTTCGGTATTTTGCTACAGTATTCACTCATTGATATATTCCTTTCAGGAGCAGAAGAGATGGATGAAGCGCGTGGCTGAGCTTCGTTACGAGGATTCTCTGACCGGCCTCGAGGAATACAACCGTCTCATTGAGGCTTCGATGCTCAACCAGTACAAGGTTGTCGCCAAGTACGATATCGAATGCCCTCTGATTCGATCTCTTGTCGATAGATTCTACGCTTATTGCAAGGTCAGTATACATTTACTAATCACTTCTTCCTGGGGCCGTTTTTCTACGCGGAAACACTTGAGTTTGATTCGGTGAATTATTGACGAATAAAAGATAGCTTTACTCAATTCAGGTCTCTGCCCCCTGGTTCTCGACTTCTTACGAATTCGGACGCAACGAGGAGAGTATCGTCCGTGCTGTTCTTTCCATCGAGCCCTCCACTCGTCAGTACGCCAATCTGACCCTCGAGACTCCCACCGAGAATGTTTCCATCCGTGACTACCGTCTTTCCTTCCCTCCTCGTCTTCTGAACATCCGTCGTCAATCGATGACTCCCATCCATTCTCTTTCCTCCCTCGTATCTTCCCTTGTCGATGAGACCAAGGCCATGTGCACTGTTGAGTCCCGCAAAGTCAACTCATTCGATGATGTCATCTATCGGGCTCCTCTGACCACTTGCTACTCCGTCCTGGCCAAGGATTGTTCTTCCGAGCAGCCCGAATTCGCCGTCCTCCTCAACAAGATCTCGAAGAACGGAGAGGAGAAGAAGTGTAAGATTGTCTCTCGCGATTCCGTCATCGAACTCGAGATGGACAAGAGATCTGAGAGGATGCGTGTTATCATCGATGGAGAGGTTGTCGAGAGAGTCGAGAAACTCGAGAAGGCCCGTGTCTACAAGAAGAACGAGGTCGTCGTCGTTGAACTCGAAGACGGCACCGTTGAATTCGACGGATACACCGCCAATGTCAAACTGTCCGAGTTGTACAAGAACAAGCAGTGCGGAATCTGCGGACACTTCGATGGAGAGAAGAAGACCGAATTCAGACGTGCTGACAATGAGGAGACCTTTCCGAGAAGCGAAACTACCGTATTGAGTCGGAGGAGTCTTCTGAGGAGGAATCCATCTTCGAGACCAATTCGATCAAGAAGTCTAAGAAAACCATCAGAGATGAGGATTACGAAAATGAGACCGAGGTTGTTGGTGAGCTAATGTACAGTATTCCCTACAGTATTATTCTTCAATCAATCATTTCATCATCACAAATCGCCTATTTCAGAGACCGTCGAGAAAACCCGTGTGATCGAGTACTCCAACCGTGTCTGCTTCTCCAAGACTCCCCTCCATGAGTGCACAAGAATTCGATCGAGAACAAGGAGAACATGAAGGAGATCAAGGTGATTATTCGACTTTCTTCTAACGATTTCATCGATTTTTCCCACTAATCTTCGTCTCCATTGCAGGTCAAGTTCACTTGCCTCTCTCGATCCGACCACGAAACCGCTCGTCTCATCCGCGAGGCTCGCCGTGAAATTCTAAGGATTCCCCGAGTCTTTCGTTGAGACCATTTCCGTCCCCAAGAACTGCCTCGTCTATTGAGCAATTCCCGATCATTTAGAGGAGTTTGTGCTTGTTTGTAGTACGATAAAACGTTTCGAACATAAAAACAATGACTACCATGAATGAGAACAAGAATAAAACGAACTAAAAGTTCGTCACTCCTCTTCACTGTTTGATGAATAATTTTCATTTCCACGCTCACATCGGAAACTAATTTCTCAAACGCCACTTCCATTCGTCGACTGAAATCAATCTTTCTGTTGCTGCTGATTGATACTTGTTGATCGACTTCTCTACCTTCAGTGCTCAACCGATGCTCTTTCATTTCTCGATCAACTTCTGTTATCTTTTATTTTTCCTCTCCGCTGGTTTTTATTGTCATCACTACTCTAATCTTGATCGAAGTCGGGAATTGCATGTGATCTCTCTTTTATCGAAACCGCATATGTAATATCCAATAATGTGAAATACGTCAGCTTCTCGTCGAGGATGTCTCTATCTTCACCTCTCCCTCATTCCTCTTTCCCTGCTGAATGCCGAGGATCGAAAAGAAATGGACGCCCTTCTCGATAAGCTTCATTCATCGTTCAAGCGCAGGGTCCCAAAAATTTAAGAGAGGTCTCAAATTTTACCGAAAGGTCCCGAAAAATTCCTAAAATTTAAGAAAGGCCCCAAATATTTAAGAAAGGTCCCGAATTTTTTGAGCAGAACGGGGTTCTAAAATAGAAAGGTCCCATATAACAAAATGATAGAGAGGTCCCAAACATGACCCTAAAAACGGGCTTAAAAAATAGAAAGGCCTTATTGATAAACAAAAACAGAAAGGTCCCTGGAAAAATAATAGGTCCAAAAAACGAAAGCATCGAAAATAGAAAGGTCTCAAATGAAAGAAAGGTCCTTTGCAAAATTCGAAGCGTCTGCATGATTAAGGAGTTTCATTGTTGGTTATGGAGGACGGTGCGAAAATAAATAAAAAGTAGCTAGTTTCGCTGAGCCTTTCATGCGCCTGTTTTCGCTTTGTTTTTTACATGTTGTGTTTGAACCGATAAATGAGACTCGAAAAAAATCTCCGCCCTAATTTACCGAACAAACTCGACATTAGATCATGCATGGGCTCACAAGAGTGGAAAATTCGGGAAAGGGAATGTGTTCGCTTTTCTAGAGCTTGCTCTATTCCAGCCGCTGCTCTATGCATTTCAACCCTCTTTGGCGCGACTGGAGTAGAGCGCTTGGCAGTACGAATGTCCTTCCACTCTGCCACCCTGATTGTCAACCACAACCACCCACTCGCTTGTTCATTCGCTATGTCATCACTCCATTTGACGAATGATCGGATCTGTGTGCGCGAAATGAGAGGCGTCCAATCTACCGGTGAAAATGAGGGCGACATGACTGATCACCTCCCGACATGGCGTCTGATCTTCTCCCTAAACGGTTAGTTAACAGTGGTTGTTTGGCCTTGTGGCTCGTCATCGTATTTGCTCCTTTGACATTCAATTCCGGACTTTAATTGCTTCTTAATTGAGAACAGGATGCCATTGTTAGCTTTTTAGAATCACTCACGTAGAAACAGCGTTGCGCGTTGTTCCTGAAAAAAAGATAATATTTCCAGTCTCATCATCATTTTCTGCCTTCTCTCACTCGCTGCTCAGGTGCAGGCCTACTATCATTCGGAGCACGAGAGATACATGGTTGTTTCTTGTTAGTCCGTGTCCGTTTGGAAGACTTGTTGAACCTAACACGAACGGCCTCATGTGAACTTTATTAGCTAACTTTCATGCCGTTTTAGATGTAGAGAACTTAGCAAAAAATCAGTACCAATGACAAAAATCCTCAATCATTTGCAGCTGAGTGGGAAACGCATATTAGTCTTCCTTCACAATTGTCAGTCGTGGAAGTGCCCCAACATTGGCCGATATGGACTCCCGAGGAATGCGAGAAGTCAGTTTTTTCCTCATTTTTTGGGCATTAAGAGACCTGCTCGGTAAAAATCGAGGATGTCCACATATCCCCCGGACACGTTCCTCCCGGAACGGGGTCAGCCAGCCCATACTCTAGTGTTAGGAGGGTCTTGTGCTCATATTGCTCATAGTACCCCTTGTTCGCGCCTTCCTGCATTGAGGCACGAGAAAAGCTTGAATATGTGTGAAAAGTTCAAAAAATCATAAACTACAAACTTGTAGAGATATACTCAAATGTTCACGTGCATCACGTTAGTGGTGACCAGAGGCATGCCTGTAGCAGTTTCATTGAAGTCCCGCTTGATTCCGGAATTTATTTCTTATCTCAAATTTTCATTTTTTGAACAAAACAGCATGTTGCTGCAGAGAGGGGAAAGGGTAACCTATGTGTATGTTGTAGCCCACTGGTAGAGGTATGTGAAAATTAACTAACTGGACTCCACCGCCTCCGCCAATTTGAGAAATCGTCACAAAAAGGTGGTGAACCGAGTTTTGAATTCAGTATAAATTATCGATCTGTTATATCTTTAGATAAATCTGAGTAAAAACAACTGAAATAGTATTGCTACACCGTATTGTGAATAATTACTATCATAGGTATCGATTCTGTCGCCATCACTTTTTTGGACGATGACCCGGGGTTCATGGTCC
>LS506421.1:76102-97509 GCA_900490845.1 Pristionchus japonicus | reverse complement strand
ATACTTGTTCATGACCAATGCAGGCTAGGGGAGGATGGCGAAGTGCTCGATGGATGACGGAAATACTTGTTCATGGCCAATGCAGACTAGGGGAGGATGGCGAAGTGCTCGATGGATGACGGAACTACTTGTTCATGACCAATGCAGGCTTGGGGAGGATGGCGAAGTGCTCGATGGATGACGGAAAGACTTGTTCATGGCCTATGCAACTCCCCTCTAACGATGATTCAGTTACACAATTGTCAAGGATCGATAGATCCTTGGTCTCTCTGCTATACCTTGTCTAGTATCATCTCTGCTAGCTGTCACATGCTTTGACTATGATCATCTCTCACCTATCCCTATGATTCACCCCGTTCTCCCTTGGAACCCCTGATCGATGATAAGTGGGCGTGGCCAATCCCTCGCTCCGACAAGCAGGGATTCATCGGGAGTTCGCCCAGAGACGCGGCCTGGACCAGTCGTCCCCTTTCCCCTCTAGTCTATCGTATCCCCATCCCCCAAGCGGTACTCTGTGAGTTGTATGTGTCTGATAAAGTATCCATACCGCTTCCCTGTCCTATCACACCCCAAAGCAACGTAAACCTTGACTGGAGCCTCGTAGTGGAACCCGATGATGGCATTTCGGGTCATTTAGTTATCTCAAGGTTTTTGTTGATTTCCCTAATTTCGCCGAACTCCGCTAACCTCAGGTGTATATTTCATGCCTTTTGGTATTTCCGGTCCTTGTCTCGTTTTTGCCATCGTCTGGGCAACTCAGTTCATGTGTGTGTCACTAATCAGTAAGCCAGTGGATGGATTTCAGGCGCGTTAAATTTAATTCAGGAATAATTCAAGCTTCTTCTGAGATGACCGAGGATTACGGCAGTGGGGGCATAGCGCAGTCGGTAGGGTGCCCGACTGTGTGAAGCGAGGTCCTGGGTTCGAATCCCGTGCTCGGCATAAGTCTTGGCAGACCACCCCAACAGGCCTACCAAGCCCTGTCCAATTGGTACTGGTCAAAAACCAGGAGTAAAGGGACGGTGTCGCCGGCTGGCAACTGAGTGACGACTTATACCGTTATATGCTCAGTATGCGTGCACCCCGGTAAAAAGAAATCTGCGCATGTTCCGCACGTTGAAAAACACGTTGAAGACGGAACTACCTTTACCTTTACCTTTACCTTTTTACGGCATCGAGAGTGCTCATGCGATACGCGGGATGGCGATCGGAGACTCCAGAAGGAAGCAGGGAGAGGAACGAACGAAAGGAGAAGCGCAGGTATGAATTTTGAATGCTCTTTGATTAGTAGACCATGCGAAAAGAGAGCTAGAAGAACAGAGCTCCATCCGTTGCTGTTGCCCATGATTCGGGTAATTGCCTGAACGTGCGACGACTGTCACCGGATACGCAACATGAATTCCCTATCAACTCAACCAAATCCAAAGATCATTACGAGTACTGTAACTGAGTTTCGCAAGCAAATTTTTGTGAAATCCGCAAGATAGATGCTATTCTCATCCGGATGTCAATTCTTATCAGAGAATCTGATCTCGGAAAGAGTTGATGAAATATCTTCTCTCCCTCGGGAGTCAGATGATAGATTGATAAGAGATCTTCTCTCTTTGATCGCTGATTCATTTCAGTGTATCGAGTGAAGTTCAGGAATCAATGGAATTAGGGAGCCTGAAGAGGGATGCCGAGTGGATTCAGAAGACAACACTCACTCCCACGCAAGTGAAGGTTAGTGTGCATCAGTTGCTCACTTCCCATCTGATTGTCGTTCTTGGATACAGTGGTTACTGTTCCTCGAACGGACTGAATCAAATTGTATCCTGCTCTGTCAATCAACCAACCTCGAGACCGCTCTCAAGCTAGTTGGCAAAGGAACGGCGCTCGTAGGTCGGTGTATCACCCAATATGGAAACATTGAGAATGTTAACGAATCAAATCAAAGAGAAGTCTGCTCTTCCATCATAGTCTACTTCAATCCCAAGAGAACCGAGAGAAGAGCTCATGTGGCCCAGCGGGCAGTGCCAACCAGCCATAAGCGCTTGTCATAGGTTTTTAGATCTGTCTGGAAGCACGTGCTATGACAGCCTCTAAGAGGAATCGTGCGCATCGGACATTCCTGTAGAGTATTCTGATTGCGAACTCATCGTGGATGTTATTAATTCTGATTCATTTGTACTCGAGGAATGTTTCCTATGGAACGGCAATCAATACTCGCTGATTCAAGGTATTCTAGTTCTATTCTTGCTCCGTCACGCAAGTAAGTCGTTTTTCATTACTCTACTAGAGCCTCAATGGGAATCTAACACGGAGAAGCACTATCCCTCCTTGGCATGCAATGATGTCTAGAAGGATAAGAAGGATTCTTCAAATCCTTTCAAGAATAAACCAATTCGCAATTCCCTAATCTCTGCATTGCAGATTCTGTTGAGGAATTTGCTCGGCAATCACGATGCTCACGGAACCGGATATCCCATTCATCCATTCGTTCAATTGTATTTCTTGTCTCCCTTAGTCTGAGGAGAGACTTTTGTAAAAGGGGGAAGATGTCAAGGATCGATAGATCCTTGGTCTCTCTGCTATACCTTGTCTAGTATCATCTCTGCTAGCTATCACATGCTTTGACTATGATCATCTCTCCCCTATCCCTATGATTCACCCCGTTCTCCCTTGGAACCCCTGATCGATGATAAGTGGGCGTGGCCAATCCCTCGCTCCGACAAGCCGGGATTCATCGGGAGTTCGCCCAGAGACGCGGCCTGGACCAGTCGTCCCCTTTCCCCTCTAGTCTATCGTATCCCCATCCCCCAAGCGGTACTGTGTGAGTTGTATGTGTCTGATAAAGTATCCATACCGTTTCCCTGTCCTATCACACCCCAAAGCAACGCAAACCTTGACTCAATGATCTTCGTGTGTTCAATCTCCTGTACAATTAGAGACCGTATGCCTCTTTCCATCTCCCACATTTCTCATTATATCTGATTTTTGAGCTTGATTTGCCTCAGGAGCCCCCATTACTGAAATAGAAAACTGCCTGTCTCTTTCGAACTATACGATGAGTGTCAAATCGGGGGGCTGAGCGATAAGGATGATTCCATCGAATCAGGAGAGACGTCAGCTTATCTCGTACAATGTTCTCACTCTCTTCGTTTCGCACACTCTCAACATCTGTCTAACCGAGGAGAAAGACTGATATTCCTAATCTTAGTCATTCTCTCTCTTGTTTTTTTTACTTTACGATTGAGTCGTACGCGCTTGTCCATTCCCGTCATACAGTCATAAATGCCGACGATTCCGACACTATGGCAAAAACTATGACAATACCTCAGTTTGAAATGTAACGTGTTTCATGGTGAAGCGTTTCCAATTCTTAACTTAGATGACACGATTGACCAACACACAAACGTGAAGTAGCAAGTCGACAATAGTTCAGTTGAAACGACGTCGAATGATCGCCATGATCTGACGCCATGAACTTGAGAACTGACAGAATGAGGACCTAAAGATGACAAGAGGCATGCATAACCTGGAATATGCAAGTGGTTCTCATCCGACGGTGATCATCCTACCTAATACCGGTGTGTTTAGTGCTTCGAACGTACCAACAATGGCACATGTTTTGATGCCCA
Organism: Pristionchus japonicus; assembly: GCA_900490845.1. Classification (NCBI taxonomy): domain Eukaryota; kingdom Metazoa; phylum Nematoda; class Chromadorea; order Rhabditida; family Neodiplogasteridae; genus Pristionchus; species Pristionchus japonicus. The sequence continues at coordinate 93,889 of LS506421.1, read as the reverse complement.
AATCTGTAGCATTGCACACTCCATGGTTCGGACTCGCAGGTAATAATTCCCTGTAGTCTACTCTTATCTCCGACATTTGATCCCAGCTTTTTTGTCAGTCTATCTCTACCCTCTCTGCATCTCTCCATTATCTTCTCTATTTCGAAAATCCTTTCTTGCTGTCTCTGGAACCTCCTTCGGATTCATGTTCCTGACTCCTCAATCTAACTCCCCTCAATCTCTTTCCCTCTCGTCGTTTGAGGTACAATAAATCCCATGATTCCGCTCAGGTCCTCACATTCGTCATCATGCACCCTCTCATCCTACTCTTCATCTCTCTCCTCGGTTCCTCTCTCGCCCACTTGGAGGTTTGATCATCATTAAATTGGGTAAAATTCTCTCCATTTCAGGTTGAACTTAATGTAACGGTCCAGTTGACGTGTCACCATCCCCAGGATGCCTTCTTCAAGGTGAAACTGCTGGTTCGTTTGTCTTGTTGGAGGTTTATAATGAATTTGCGAATCTTTGTAGGAATCTGACGAATTGTTCGATGATGAGATCGCTTCCGCTTCAATCATGGTATTTTTTTGTGTTAAATTGTTTGATGTGTTTGCTTATCGCTTTACCACTTCCATTTGGAATTCGAACGAACCCGATTCTGAGACTAGCAAAAGCTCCATCAGTGATAGATGGCGGATAGGCAGTATACGAGTGCATTGCAGCTTCGAGAAGGATCGGACGTGGTTCAACTGACCGGAGTCGTGAGTTTCTAACTATCCAATCCAGCGAATTCAACATTGTAGCCGGATCACAGAGACACCTATCGATATCTAGTAAGTAGCTTCTAACTCAACCTCTTTCCGGCCATCGATAACGAGAACGATAAATGTGTCGAGCCGCTTCTCAACGTGGAGACCAACTGTCGCGATGGAATGTCGAAGGACATCAAACGTCATCGTGAATGACATTGCGAGTTGGAGCACTGTTTGGAGTTTGAAGCCGATGTCTCCTCATTCTACGCACTTTCTCACTGGTTTCAGAGGGACGTGTGAAACATTAGAAGTGTGAAACCATTACTAATTTTACACAGTATTCTCACTGATTAGACAGAACGTGAGAAGTGTGAATGATCCGGAGTTTTATGGTTACTCTACTTGCAGATGCAAGATGCTTCTCTGTCGTCATCAGTGACTGCATGCGTCAGTGTGGATGGGCTCTCGGAGAGGATTGTTCGGGCGAGTGCCGCAGTGGACTGGACCACTGCGTCGACTCTACCCCCTTCTACACCACTGTGGATACTGCAACGGCCGATAAGGAGAAAGTCAAGTGCTATTAGTCTCTTCCTATTTCCGCTCTCCTGTAATCTCCATAGCTGCACTCTCTATTTCGATAAGAACGGTTCTGTGAATTACATGTATGGACTATCTCATGTTTGATAAAAGTAAAGTATTCCTCTTCTCATCGGTCAGAGTGAACTAGTCTCATTTTTCGCACGTCAAAGGTCTAATTGAAAGAAATGGTCAACATTTCTCCGTATTAAATTAGTTACGTGAGATTTTAAGATGGGAGAAAGCAATAATGAGCACAAAAGAGAATACAAAAAGAGTTCTTCATGACTGTTTTGTTCTCACGCTTCACTTTCTTGAGTTTATCGAACGTTGAGCACTTCCTCTTTTCTCTCTTTCTCTCAAACATCATCAATTTCCTGACGCTTCCAATCTGACATACTTTCTTAGCCATAAAAGTGAGTGTGTAGAAGACAGTGAAGAGTCGAATCCACTGTCTTTATCTTTTGTTCACAGGCTATCTATAACTATATCTTTCAAACTGATCCTTCTGAACGAGTCTTGAGGCTTCGAGGCAAATATAGAACCCAAGGGCCCTCGTCCTATTCCCATACATCCTTCTCTTTCTCGAGATGCCAGAAGTAGATACAAAAAGCGAGAAATGGATGGGAATGACACAGTGCAAGAGCTTCTGCGTCTCCACTTGTGAGGGGAACTAAGAGTGCGTGCAAAGTGTAGAGAGTTGGAGAGGCTCATTCTCCCTCTTACTCCCCATCCAGCCTCTTTTCCATGAACCAAATGGCTTTTACCCTAGAGAGGAAAGAGACGGAAGGGGGTGGACGAGGGTGATTGAAAGCGTTCTCTTCATTTCACATGCGCTCTTGCTCCCTCCCTCAGAAAGAATGGGCTGTCAAGTCTTCTACCTTCACTTTAGTGTAAGAGAAGACTTCCAAGAGTCCTTCTTCCTACGTATGAGTTCTCTTTCATAATATATTCCATGGAGAAAATGCAGCCCTCATCCTTTACCCAACCACGTTCGCTCATATGTGCACTGCTTCTTTGTTACCTTTCCATTCCTTCCTAGTCGTCGCGAGCGGTTCCCTCTCCATTTCTCTCCGTTGGAAAGCGGTTTCCCCTAATACCCCTCGTCTCTGCCAACGACTAATCAAGAGGAATCCCCATCCAAGCCGGAGTGGTCACCGTGTGATGGGTATGACCTGCTAAGATGTCTGGTCCCTCGGATTCTGGATTCAATGATTCTCGATCAAAGATAGATCATTCGACGCTGGTGGACTCAAGCTCGAAGAAGAATCTAGAACACGCCTGGAACCACTTCCAATCTAGTGAGATTCCTTCAACGAGCGATGCCATCAAGTCCTATCGCGGTTCGGAAGATCGGAGCCCTATCTCCAGCCATAAATTGGGTCTGCGACAAGGAAAGAAGACCGATCCCCCCACCCCGAACCTGGCCGAATGAAAATCAAATGAGAAGATCAAACCCCTTTCTGATACCCATCTTGATCAGCGCCCAGAAAGCGACACTGATAAATTCATTCATTCTTAATCTTTCTCCGGGGAGGTGTAAAGGATGCACTGCCGCAGGCCGCTAGACCTAAGTGCGAGAGGAGAGGGCAGTCGAGATCGGAGGCCTGGCCCAGTGGTAGAGCAGGAGATCCATGATGGGAAGAGCTTTGGTTCGATTCCTTCAGCCTTCATTAGCCTATCGCGCGTTACTCTGAAATCATTACAAAGAGAGGAGGCAGGAACCGACTCCTCTTTTTGCGATACATCGCTCAAATGGAAGAATAGATGGATTCTCGCTACTCCGCCTCCATAAATAGACACTTTACTCTCTCATAGTGTTTCGAAATGCTTTGACAAAATCACTCCCGATTACGCTCCAAAAGGCTTGCGAGAGTTGGGGAAAGGAAACACACGAGAGTGATTGGTCGTTGAGAGTATTTTCCTGCTCTCGTGATGAGGGATCTCTCCACTTCAAGCTCTTACGAAGGAATGAGAGGTCGAGAAAGTTTGGAAATGGTGACGCAATCGAATGAGTGGTCAGTGAGAGTCACGGGAGGATTTTTGTTGTTCTGATGTTGAGGGTTTTCTCAATCTCAGTCCGTGCACTATGCTTGAAAGACGATCCCTCTGAACGGGTCCTGAGGCTTCGAGGGAAGTATAGAACCCAAGCCTCATCCCATCTCCATCTCTCTCTCTTGAGATGCCGGAAGTAGTTAGAAAAAGTGAGAGATGGAGCTTCAACGAGTCTAGTTGTTACTGGAACTGAGAGTGCGTGCGAAGTGTAGAGAGCGCATTCTCCCTCTTCCTCCTCTTCCAGCCTCTTTTCCCGGAGGAAATGGCTTTTGCCCTAGAGTGTGTGCGGAGGAAAGAGACGGAAGGGGGCGGACGAGGGTGATTGAGAGCGTTCTCTTCATTCCACATGCATTCTTGCTCCCTCTCTCAGAAAGAATCTCCCTTCACTTTAGTGTAAGAGAAGACTCCCGAGCGTCCTTCTTCCTACGCATGCTTTGTTCCGCTATATACCTACCCTTTTCGACTAAGTCTGATTGCTGACTTGAGAAATGTTCATTATCTCAAGTTTCCGATCCTACACTGTCCTATTTCAAGATTACTCTGGAATCTAACTGCTCCACATTATCGATTTCTCACTCTCTCTCCATAAAGATTGCTTGTAACGCGTCATTCGTTCGGTTCGCACCGGGTTTCACTCAGATCATTATCTTGTTACAGTGTCCATGCAGCTGCATACTCTCTTGGCCGCCTGCTTCATTGCAGCTCCCCTGGTTTGTTGCTTAATCAAATACTAGGGGCCTTCGTTCACTGCCTAGGATATTGGGTTAGGATAAGTTCACAAGTGCGATGGCTTGGAAAAACTAGAAACGCAATCAGGTTGTCCTAAAAGCTGTCGAAATGGAGAGCCTTCTCATTCACTCTCTGGAACTTCTGTACTTTTGGGCCCAGGGTGGCCCTCTCCATGACCGCACATCTTGAGAAGCGAGGCGGGGAATGAGAAGGGTGGGGATAGAATACTCTATTGACAATGGCCGGGCCAAAAAGGACAGAAGTGCCCACTCTCTCGACCCTTACCTCTCCTCTCAGGTTACCTGCAACAATGATCTGACTTGGCACAACTTCGTGACTCTTCTGGATACAGTCGGGATAGTGAGGATGAAAAGGGTCGAGTTCAACCTCACCCTCCGCATGAGCTGCTACACCAATCCCTGTGCGAAGTTCACTGTGAAACTCATGGTTCGAATTTTTTGACACTACTTTTATCCATTCATTAATAACCCTTCGGAAAACCATTTCATTTTGGGACTCTTTGCAATTCATTTTCGCCCGGGAAAGCGCGCCCTTTTCACCATGAAGTGAGAGAATATGATGGATGATGCATGCAAGCGAACAAGCGTCCTTCCCGACCACCGATCGGGAAAACCATTTCATTTCGGGACTTTTTGCAACTCTCGGGACTCTCATTTTTTATCCGAGAATGTGTGCGCCTTTTTAAGTGAGAGAATATGATGAATGATGAACCAATTGACTGCAAGCGAACAACCGTAATAGGCGAAATGTGCGAACTGATCCTTCCTAACAACGGTTATTGAAACAACTGTTATGAAACATCAGCCATAGACGAAGTGCTTAAATTCCAGTCTAAGGTTAGCATCCGAATGATCTCATGCGGCCTAATGCAGTTCTTGTAGGACCACCTAAACAGCACAAGCGCCAAATATCCTAAAGATTCGCGGTTGGACGTTCCGGGCCTTTGAGTCTTAGAAGTCAACTACCTTTCGGGAGTTTTTCATCCGGCCTAATGCATTTTCTTTGCAGGAACAAGACGAGTATGGAGTGGACGATGAGATCGCATCGGGAGAAGCCAAGGTACGCGTCTATTAACTGGGATACTCAGTGATTATCGGCATTAGGAAGATACTGTAGTCTTCTAGTATCATTGGAGAGAGCGAGAAAGAAAGAGCGAGACCATGGTAAGGGACAGAATAGATTGTCGCGAAGATCTGCATAATGGTTAGGGAGATCCTCCCTCGGGTGGTGATTCGGTATGTGTCTATTAACTGGGGATGCTCAGTGATTCTCGGTATTAGGAGAATACTGTAGTCTTCTAATAGCATTGGAGAGAGCGAGAGATGGGAAGAAGTGTCTATTAACACATTTTTCATGATTTATCAATGATATTTAGCCAAATTTTACCTCATTTTTGACATTGTGATTTTGCCTTTCGAACTCCTAATTGTGAGACTAACGATGGAAGCACAATTCCGAGGAGGTAACCAACAGGGTTGGCTGAACGATTGCGGAATTGCTGCGTCGCAATAAAGGGGATGGGCATTCCGCAATGAGGGATGCGAGAGAGAGAGGGAGCATTGAGGCTTCGCAAAAGCCGAATAGCCAACACTAGTAACCAAGTGCATTTCAGCAGCACAAGGGAATCGCCGAAGTGAACCTCCGAGGAACGGTGAGTAACAACCTCCGATTCCTTCCAACAACTTAGTAAGAAATCCCTACTCCTAGGGGTTGAGGGATTCACTTCCTAGTACACGTACCAATAAGCAACTAGCGCAGCCCTGATCTCGAACATTAGATGGTAAATCCTCCCACCAAGTGGTTGGTAGAAACCAAGGAACTTCTCACCATTTCTCATGCTCTCTTGCCCTGTGTTGTGAAGAGTGTGTTGTGGAATGGAGATCTCCGTAGAGATTTGTAATCAATTGCTAATGTGATTGCTTTGAGGGACTCGATGCGAAGAACAGTGACTGTCTCGAGCCGTACCTCAAGATTCAGCATGACTGCGATGATGTGATGACCTTCTACACTCCGGCGAAAAAGGATTTCAAAGGAGGCTACTACGATAAAAGTGCGAAAACAGTTTACAAGAATTAGATATTCTGCTAGTGAGCAACAAGAGGGGAAAACTTCCTAGGAAATGCGGTTGGACGTTTCGGTTCATTGAGATCACACTGATTCAGTTCTCCGGCCCAGGGGTTCCTCCTCTCTCTCAACCACCTCCCTCGCTGCGACCATTCTCTCTCAGAAAAAAATGCGATAGAGGGGAACACATGGTCCGGTAAACTAAAGTGCTACTCAGTGGTCATTACGTATGACAAAATTGAAGAAAAATGAGGCTCTTGTTTTGTTTCTCTTAGGGAATGTGGTCTTCCATTCATTGCTCATAGCATTTCCACAGGCATGCATTTGGAGATTGTTTCCCCGGGTAGTTACTTACTTATTCCTCTTCTTGCAGCCTCCGCTTGTTTCTACCTCGACATTTCTCAGTGTCGTGAGCAGTGTGGAGGGGAGGATGGCAAGTGCAAGGGTTCGTTCGCATATATTTATTTTATCTACGCTCATAGGCGCAACGAGATTCAGTAGGAAATTATGTGTTCAGAAATCATTACAATGGACTCTTATTTTACGATGGAAAACGGAGGGTAGTTAAACGATAGGAGTGAAAGCATGATTGGTTACTTGGCTGATCTGTTCAAATATTCATGGGCGGCGAAAGAGCATCGAGAAATGAGATATCGAGAAATACTTGCACGTTCATAGGCGATGCTCGTTCGTGGACTCTATGAGGGATCGCATCCTTCCCTCGTTATACTTATTAGTGGCAGTTTTGTCGATATGAAAATTTCTTGTAATCGGGATTGAAATATCGAGAAACGTTTGCACGCAACCGAAGACTATGATCAATACTGATTTTGCTGATTCTGAAACTCTGATTCATGATTATTATTCTGCTGCAGGACACTGCAAGAGTAAAGACGATCACTGCGTGGAAGATCTCATCTTCTCCAGAACCATCAACGTTAACCAGGCAATTAAGGAGCCGTGCCATATTCGAGATTATTAATGCACCTCTTCTAATCTCCGTTCCATTCACTCAAATAGTTCATGTTTCTTACGCCCTATCTACCTAGACTATTACCGAGCCCATCTGATTTATATTCCACTCTTCCAACAATTGCATAGCTCGTCCTCTTCCTCGATTACACCTTGCTACTCATTACATTAGCCTGTTCCTGTCCCATTGCTCCCCTCCCAGTCTTCGTCGATTACACCCTGCTACTCATTACATTAGCCTGTTCCTGTCCCATTGCTCCCCTCCCAGTCTTCGTCGATTACACCCTGCTACTCATTACATTAGCCTGTTCCTGTCTCATTGCTCCCCTCCCAGTCTTCGTCGATTACACCCTGCTACTTCTTCAGTCCCTTCCGTATGCTACCAATTGCTGACTCTCAGACCTAATCCATCCCTGTCTGCACTTTGTTTCCATCTCTTTCTCTATCCCATTCACCCAACGTCCTCCCTATCTCATCGATTACACAATACCAGTCTCTTCCAGTCTCCCGTTAATAATCTAACTCACACACCCTCTGTCCCTGCTTGGGCTCATTTCTCTCTTCCTCGATTACTCTCTGCTAGCATTTCTTTCTCAGCCTTTTCCGTATGTCTCCCACTGATGATTTTACTCGCAGACCCTCTCTACTCCTGTCTGCACTATGTTTCAATTCGTATATTCTCGATAACTTCACAAATTATGTTCACGCACTTTTATGAAACGATAAATATGCAATGAATAAAACGCAAGTGCACTAATGCCTAATTGCAAGTGTTTCTTCCCTTCTGTCGTATCTTTTCCGTCATTATGAGTGTTGCCTCTCGTTTGGGAATCACGGAGCCGGAAGGGATGAAGGAAAGCTCTCAAAAAGAGAAACTATGAGGGTGTGGAAAGTGAAAAGAAGAGCTGCTATCGAGTTTTGTGTGGGAGAAGAAGAGGCTTGCAACAAGTAGAGATTGGCGGGCTGGTAATCGAATTGTGTGGAGGCAGAGGAGGAAACGACCTTGCGCATAAAATAACGGGGGGAATTAACGGGGAGAGCTATGATCCATCTTTTATGTTTCCGTAGAGTCAGAAGACTCAGAACGAAGAAGACGCGTGGATACATCGGGAAAAGAGGAGAGCACTCAAATTATGCATGCGACGCGATACAGGATTCGGGGGAGAGCTAGCGCAATTTGCATTCTGAAATCCCGCGTTCCGCTCCTATCCCTATCTCTTCCTCATTCTATGAACTCATCCAGCGTCGTTTTGAGCAATCGAGAAATGATGTTATGTAAATGAGGAACGCATTTCGATTTCCAAGCTCGATTGGCCAAGTCTCGTCCTAAATGTGTGAAGCTTCTCCTGCGTTCCCACTAGTCAACCCCTTTGTTTGAAAGGATATGAGGGGCTGCTAGAACACGTAGTCTCTCAAATAGTACTCTTACCCTAGCAGAAAGAAAGAACAGAGTTCTCATAGCTAGGGAGTGCACAAAATTTAGAGAGGAAGCCCATAATCGAATTCGTCAGACTCGAGAGGGCGTTAGATATAGCGTAGAAAGGAGAGAGTATCTGAGTGTATTCAAGCGGAAAGAGAAGGAAATAAGAAAGCTAGCGCAGTTTGTTCAGCCGTGCATAGAAGGGAGAGCATTTTCTGAAACGATGACTTTCTAATCATTCTCTGAACTCGTTTTGATAACTAGTTATTGTTCATTTTGCCCATTATATAATTTGTTCCTATCCAGTTTCTCTCATCTACACTGAGAGTGACGTCAAGAATGTTGCAGTGATGCAGCTGAAAGCCATCTAACTTGGTGGGCAATTGTCACTTTCCTAGACATCCATCATGTTGGTAGACTGAATCGTCCACTGAGTCTGAACAATTTCAGAAAATGATGTTCGGTTTCAAATACTTGGACAATGGCTGGGTGGAAAAATCGGGAACTATGTAAGCAATTGTTTTGTTATGCCCGATTTCATGAACTCGCCTCTAAATTTCTTGAATTCATCTCGATATTGCTCATATAGTCTCATCTTGCAAATGTGACCCTTCCTTGCAGTCACAACCTTCATTCTTCTCTCTAATCGACCCATCTGGATGCAAGATGCCACCCCCACTCCACGACGAAACTGTTTGAGTTAAAAAGACATTGTTACACACTTGTATCATTTCCCATTAGCTTTGCTTCATTGTTCAGTATTGTTGAAAGCTGCTGATGAATGAAGAGTCCTTTTTTGGCATTGTTTTCTCGCACTTCTTCACTCGAATCCGTTTGAAGCTCCCATGTCATGGGAGAAATTGGAAGGGAGAAAGCGGAAAAGGACTGAATAGAACTAGCGCCCTTCCAAGGAAGGGAACTGGGGGAAAATGTGGAATGAACCTGTGTTAAGGGACTAAACTCGAGACAGATGTAGAGATGAAATTAAGCAACGAATGGTACTTACTTTAAAAGTGATCACTGTGCCTAGTGAGAACTTTTCTGCTCTCAAGTCCAATTACTACTTGCTAATTGCGAGTTGTTCTCCCCTTCTTTCGTCCTCTCTTTCGTCATTCATTACGAGTGTCTCTGTTGATTGGGTATCAACGAAGTGAAAGGGAAGGAGGTATATCAAAACTAGAGGGTGCAGCAAATGGAGAGATAGGAGCGGGTAATCGAATTAAGTGGAGGCAGAGGAGACGGACTCGGATTAATGCATAGAGTTAACGTAGAAAGAGGAGAGGACTCGCATTCTGATGCGACGCCATGCTGGATTCGAGAGAGAGGAAAGGCTATTTGCAATTGGCTATGCTGCGTCTAGAATGAGGGGACTCGCTCCGAAAACGTCATTTTCCTCTGTAAATTTTTCCTATTTTTTCCTCATCCCATGAACTCATTCTGCGTCGTTTTGAGCAATCGAGAAATGATGTCATGTAAATGAGGAATGCATTTCGATTTCCATGCTCGATTGGCCAAGGCTGTGAAGCTTCTCCTGTTTTCCCACTACTGTTTTGCCCCTTGGTTTGGGAGGATATTAGAGTCTTGTCGGAGAAGCTCTTGTATTGCATTCTTGTTTGTTAAAGCGAGGACTGGGCGGAAGAGGAGAGATGAGAAAGAAGAAGGAGAGTTCTCATAGCTAGGGAGTGCGGAAAATGGAGAGAGAAGGTTCATAATCGAATTCGTCACGTGTGGAAGAAGGAGAGGCTTCAGACACGAGAGGGCGCATAGACATTGCAGAGAAATTAGAGAGTCTCTGAGAGTATTCAAGCGGAGAGAGAAGGGAATAAGAGCGCAATTTGCTAGTCCGTATATAGATTTTCCTCTGCAAATGCCTACATTTTTGTCCTCTTTCCATGAATGATTCGTCCACTACTATTGTTTTAATCTCCGATAATTGTATCATTCGTTTCCATTTCAGTTTTTCCGATCTATACTCGGAATGACGTCACTATTTGACGAAACGCTTCTTGAACTGGTGAGTAATGCGCACTAACCTCTAGAAGCATCTGTGACTTCCTTGCAGATTTCTTTCGACTGCCTCTAATCTATAACCTCTCGAGATAATTCGCACGTTCGGAGATATCCTTCCTCACATTTTCAATTATCAATAGAATCGGTATTCATTGGCGTAGTATCAAACGAGCTCGTTGACCTAGTTTTATTTCGGTTGTCTGAATTCATACGATGAATGATGCTTACCATGTTCGTTGTTGCAATTACTTGCCACGTTGAGAGAAACATCCATTGGGGTGTGAAGCAGAAAAATAGGGATTTGAAAGAAGAATTGAGACAGATTACAGAATCAACCGGAGCCGCAGAATGTGCAAAATAACAATGTTTATTGAGGATATGTTTTTCCAAACCCGGTTCGTCCATGAGTATAACATTATTTATCCGCTTCATATGCATCTCAACCTCTAAATGTGAAAGTATCTGAGGGAATGGTAGAATTCGCGGTCTCTCCAATTGCATGCTTGTTTGTCGACACGAGGGTTTTTTTAGCGTAGAGTGGGAGTTAGAGGATTCGAAAGGAATAGACAACGGCAGAGTACTCGGGAGGCCGCTTAGAAGGTCCATAACCGAATTCGTCATGCGTGGGAGAATAAGAGGCTTCAGAGCCGAGAGGGCGCATAAACCCAACGGATAAGGAGAGAGTTCACGAGTATTCAAGAGGGAAGAGAAAGAAATATGAGAGCTAGAATTATTTGCTCGGGCCTTATATGAAGAGACTCTACGGAAACATTTCCTTCCTTTTTCCCCCCCTTGAACTCGTTGTGTTTTATTGCAAAATTTGTCCTACAATGATGCCCTTCCAGTTTCTCTCACCTACACTGAGAGAGACGTCAGCTATTTGACAGATATGCAGCTGAAATCCAATTTGATGAGTAAGCCCCACTTGTTTACAAGGCAGACATCGTGTGCAAAAAAGCAACAACAAAAAAACCGCTCATTTCTACGCACAACACGAAATGATCTCTAAGGAAGGACTCATCGCGCTAGATAACTGTGTCAGTAATTACATTTGTTATTCACAATTTCACTCACTCTTTTAATACACTTCCTGTCTTCTTCCTGAAAAGAGTTGTCTTCTATTATGAGTCTTCTATCCTGTAAACACCCTGTAACTGCAGTTCCGTGATTTGGTTATCTTGACTCATAATAGAAGACAACTCTTTTCCATCTCTCATAGCACCCAATTTGTTATTCTGGATTGTTTGAAAGCTCGATGAATGAGGAATCCTATCCAATTCGTCTTACTCTCACATGATTACTCTATTCGGTTGAAATAATGGCATGCTCTCGGAATCGCCCCTAGATATGTTGTGGGAGGAAGAGCAATGGAAGTAGGGGAAGGGACTCAAAGGACGAAAGCATCCATCAAAGCGATGAAACGAGGAATGAATGAATTACAATCGTGTTGAAGGCTTGCATTAGAGACGGATAGAATTTAAAGGGAGAATGGGTAAAGTGATCCAACCTATGTAACTATATTCATGCACTGACTACCTCTGAATAGCATTTGGTGTGGCTCGTTCCAGATGGGCTTTTCTGGATAGTACAGAGCTCCAATCAAGTCTATAAATCGAATTTTCTTGTATTCAACAAATTATATTTACATTCATGCAGTGTTAAGCCCAAATACGTAAAAAAACGGATGCAGTACATGAACACTTCGTGATGGGGAGTCACTCCACAACAAACACACAGACTCTATTAGCCAATCATATCAATACCCCAGCCAGATCATATTATAGATATGTTGTGGGAGGAAGAGCAATGGAAGTAGGGTAAAGTTACTCAAATGACGAAAGCATCCATTAAAGCGATGAAACGAGGAAGAATGGATTAAAATCGCATTGAAGGCCTTAATTAGAGACATGGAGCGAATATAAGGGAATTATGAGTAGGTTAAGTGAAGCCATCACAAGTAACTACATTCATGCGCTAATATCTCTAATTAGCATACGGATGAAGCATATTTGGTGCTGTGGTTCGCTCCAAAAATGCTCAACAGTCCGCAGTGAACAGTGCATAATCCAACATCAACGAAATCGGTAAAAAGTCGAAAAACCGCATTTACTTGTGTTCAACCAATGTAATTACGCTCACTAAGCTCATCAAACGGATCCAAAATAGCAACACTTTGTGCTGGGGTTGTCACGCCTCAAGAAACACTCTGACTTTTCTTTTCGTGAATCGTCTAAAACCCCAGTGAGATCATATTACCAACCCATTCTAGTTCCTATCTAACACGATCCATTCGATTCCTGAATCGATGGAGTACAACAGCAAGGAGTTGTCACAATCAAACTCTGGGCGGGGAGAGCGGGTAACGAGATAGGCGGGAGGAGGAGAGAGCGCCCGCGGTGAGGCTAGAGACCGACGAGAGACAAGGGTGGTGTGCGAGAGTCCAGACAACGAAGGGAAGAAAGCGTAAAAAGAGTGCGCGGAGAGCGAGGCCTGCGTATCACGCGCCCACTGTGGTTACTCTCTCACTCTCTCATACAGCTAAGCAGGCAAACGACACGCTGTTCTTCGTTCAAATTCGTCTAACAAATTCGTCGCTAAAGGCAGCGTTCCCCACACTTTTCCTCAGCATCTTTAAATGCTATCGCTTGTTAGGCTCTCGATCCGCTTTACTCTGTTGACAAGGTCGCGCTCAATAGCACAACACCGCACTTTTGCCCCGGAAACGAGCGAAAATTCAGCATTTTCCATAACGTTCACCGAAAAACACAATAAATCCGCTGTTCTTGGATATTTTGAAGCCTTTCTCGTTGCTTTCACTCGATTTTTTTGTAATTGCTTTTCTGCGTCACCCTTTCGTCCTCGATTCCGTTTTCTATGCTTAATTCCAGTTGTCATGGCAAACGAAGAAGAGTCGATCGACACTCTCAGATCAGAAATGTTCGCTATTATGAATATCGATATCGCTTATGTCAACGATCCTAGAGCGGTTAGTTTACGTTTTGTTCAAGTGCTATTTCCACATTTTAAGGCGGCAAAATTGTTCATCGCCATCTATAAGTATCATCGCCATGCTAACCTGGGAAGCATCGAGGACCTAAGTGAGGAAGAGAAGGAGGTTAGTGTTTACACGTCTTGTATTGTCTATTCGAAGCTTTGAAGATTCTCAAGAACATGCTTTCGAGATTCAGTGGTTCCTACTTGATATTCCTACTTAATATTCCACATGAAATGAGGTGATATTATCCTCTGTATTTGCATTATAAATTCCATGTGTTGCAGAGACATTCTCTCTGGAATTGTTTACGCACGAGTCGAACTGATCCCACTTATACGGGATCTCAATGAAGAAAATCGGGTTAATTCATTCCATTTAAAAATAAAAGTGCATCTAATCGGACTATTTAGGCCGAGATCTGGGTATTGACTATGGACTTTCTACAGGCAGAGAAAGAAATACTCATCAAATTGAACAAGAGCACAATGGAGTACCAATTCGTGAGCTTGTTTCCGTTTACGAGTATTACAAATCATTTGCAGGAAACAATGCCTGTCGATGGATGCATCCACTACTGGAGGTACCGGAGAGTTACTGAGAGAGACATCGCTGAACTTCCTGAGAATGTATTCACTTCTGATGAATATAGTTTGACGAATTAGGAATTTCATAAAATTATCAGTGGTATTTCTTAATCTATTCATTTATTGGATTCACAATTGTTTTAGGAATACTCGGAGTTAATACGTGCACAATTGTCCTTTATATGTAGTCTGGTAAAAAGAGTACGATAAAGTACAATGCCAACTTCAATGCTAGCTGGTGAATAATGTACACAGTATGAACAAGTATGGGAGAGGAGTGGTTGGGACGACTTAGAAGAGGATACTCAATATACTGGCTGTCTGATGATAACTGACAGATGATTCGTAGTTGGTTTGCCACAGGGAGCGAATGCGAGAAGGGAAGGGAACGAATTACGAAATGAATGCTCCGTAAATTGGATCCAAGCTGATATCACGAATGAACAACGTCGTTAACAGTATGGGAAAGAGTTCGATGTGAGCAACGATTGAATGGTTGTAAGCTGCGATGAAAGGATGCTAAATGGGGTCTAAACCAGTGTGAAACATACACAATGTACATGAAGAAACTGACGAAAGTTGATATAGTATCTAATCTCAAGGCACATAGGTTCAAGTAGGTTAGGGAAAGACAGTATTCATCATATTGATAGTTATTGAATGGAGGAGGGATACGAAATGGGCGGAGCTTAGTTGCCACCGGTGCCCGCTCGGTCTCTCTCGTTTCTCCACTTGTGCTGCTCGTCGTGGAATTGATCGGGACGCAGCTGATTCTTGAGGCCACCGAGTAGATGATATCTGGAATGGACGAGAATTACAGACTCGTAGCAAAAACAAGCAGATGGTTCCCAATTTTGACGAAGAATATCGTCAGGGAAGTGATAAAAAACAAGAGGGATGCACAACTAATCTGATTTGACTCGGTTTCATAGCTCAAACTATGCTAGTATTGGATCAGAAGAATCACTTAGGATCAAAGAACCAATTAAGGTCTAACCCGATCTGACTGGTGATCACAAATGGTCGAAGAATGGCGGGAGTGGCGTATCTGAGGACGGATCTCATCGACGATCGACCAGATGCACGATCCTCCTGAGTTGCCAACTCGAGATCCTCCCGGGTCTGCGCCACTCCCTGCAAATGAGTTCCTTTCACATTGCTCATCATAATAACAATACCAGAACACTATTGACTGATGAGTACTAGTACGAAAATTACAAATTATGGTCATTTTCATGACACCCAAGGCTATTTCTAATTGACAGCTGCTTCGGACTCTTCAGAGGATCTACCGAGATCAATGTGTTCTAAGATGTGATGGATTGAGGGATAAACTGACATTAGCGATGAGGTCGTAGGCGAGTTGCATGCCGTGTCGGACGTCTTGTGGTGTGTGCACTCGCTGATTCACAGGGCGACGATTGCGATTGTTGAGAGAGGGATGGTCAGGAGTCATCTCGAAGAGCACCGACTCGGCCGTTACCTGGAATTAGAAGGTGTCATTAAGTGAACTTTTCGTTGATTTGTCTCTGACTGATATTATTTTCGAAGAATAAATTCACGTGAACCACATCCATTTCCGCCTAATTTGAGTGGTTTCTCTTTGTACCCAGTTGATAAATCAAAAAATTAGCTCTCACCTGCACTACTCCAACCAGTCTCTGTTCCAAATTCACATACTCTTACAAAGGATCTACTAAATTAGTCCCATTCAGTGTATCTTTGAACTTTAAACAAAGCGGAGATTCAATATCTCACCTGAACGACTCCAACCAGTCTCTGTGCCAGATCCACCACAGCAGCTGCAGTTGAGAATCCGAAGGAGCTCGTTCCCCTCTGCAGTCCCTTGACTACGTGGCCGTCCTCCTTACGCATCTCGGACACTGGCATCCAGAAGAGGTCGCAGATGCCCTGAATTAGTTAATTAGTTGATTAATTAATGAGTAAATCAGTAAAACTTAAAATTAGAGAGGTTTCCGTATATGAATCATAATAAATGGTGCCCAGAAGGAATTGAACCAATTTTTTCTATTAATCTAAGAAAACCAGTTAATTTCTGTAAATGTTGATGTTTCTAATGAGAGGTTGGTTGTCGTGAATATTAACCTTTCCGATCTGCACTAGCGGTGAGATGGGTCCAACAGAAGAGAGACTAAGACTAACCAACCAACCAACTAGAGCTATTTATACTCATACTACTTGAGGAAACGATGTTTAGGGTGCTAGTTCAGCAAATATGAAGATGTCTCACCTTTCCGATCTGCACGAGCGGCGAGATGGGTCCAACAGATGAGAGGACGCCCGGAATGTTCGCCATGATGTTCTCCTGCCACTCGGTGATCGCGTGCTGAAATTTATTTTATTTTTTTTCATTTTTTATAAATGAATCAGTAGACTCATTCGAGTTCAGGACTAAGGATTCAACTCCTGCCAATTCAAAGAACTAACCGTTGCGCATCTCGACATTCCGAGTAGTCCATTGCGATGCTCGAAGGACTTGAGATTGATCTCCGTCTTGTTGAGCTGACCGATGCCTCTGAAATGGTTGTGTTTCATCACTAGTTGAGAGAGTACGCAAGCCTGAGAGACTCAGGCAATTCCTCACCTCAACACACCCAGCACCGCTCCTCCCTTCTCCATGTTGTACTTGTTCTTGCCGTGATAGTCAATGTAGATGGTACAATCGGGAGAGAAGATGAACTCCCTGGAAAAAGGTCGATGAAATTAAGAATATGGTATCCAAGTCCGAGAAACTACACTAACAAGCGCCCAATTTTACTCCGTGAAACTCACTTGAAGAAAGTCGTTCCTCTGATCTTCTCCTCACTCTCGCTGGTCGACATTCGACGGGGAGCCTCACTGCAGATCGTCTCGCGATCCTCCTGCAATTTTTATTTAGAATTGTTTTGATAATTTCAATCAACGCAAATCCATGAACCGATTGCTGAAACATAACAACTAGTAGCTGTTTGTTTGATCACTCAATATTTTCTTCAGAGTTCACACATCTTCGCTCAACAAGATTGATCGATGTTGAAATATGGAGAAACACCGATTAATGAAGACACAATGCCTGAAACATGCACATCCGTACCTCGTCCTCTCCCTGTCTCTCCTCTTCTCCCTCCGTATCCTCGTTAGGAACACTCGTCTCCACTTGGAATCGATCGTCAGTGGTGAGGAAGGGTTCGTCCGTGATCGGTTCCTGAGATGAATTGTTGAATCATCGGATATGTTTCATAACCACTGATAAGCAGAACATGCTTACAATCTGTGCGCATTGTTGTTGATTTTATTATAAAAAAAATAAAATATAAATAAATTAACGTACATCATCCTCCTCCTCATCGTCGTCGATTCGCTCTCCCAGTCCTCCTCCATACATGCTTCCTTCCATTGTCGACCGAGACAAGAGGTCGTCCACTCGAGTTGAGGCAGCGGACGAGGAAGGGAAGTGGATGGAAGAGGATGACGCCCAGTCGCCTGAAATAGGTTAGGCACTGACGACCGGTTGGTTACGGTAGGGGTACGGAAGGGGTACGGTAGTGGTACTGTAGGGGTACGGTAGGGGTACGGAAGGGGTACTGTAGAGGTACGGTAGGGGTACGGTAATGGTACTGTAGGGGTACA
>LS506421.1:61727-75169 GCA_900490845.1 Pristionchus japonicus | reverse complement strand
GGGGTACAGAAGGGGTACGGTAGGCGTACTGTAGGGGTACGGTAGGTGTACGGTAGGGGTACTGTAGGGGTACGGTAGGCTACTGTAGAATAATTGAATGATCGATAAAAGGTGATTGGCACATAGTGTTATGGAAAACCCGATGTTGGCAACACAAACGGGGATACGGTAGGAGTACGGTAGACTACGGTAGCCAAAGAATGAATTGCAGTTTATTGTAGTTATGATGTAGTATGGACTGCTAACATCTGTTGCACACTCATTACCGGTGCCCGGGTGGTTACTATAAGGTTACGGTGGAAGGACGGTAGATTACATTTGCCAAAAAATGAAAGTCCGGGGATTGTAGCCGTGATGTAGTATGGAACTCAGGCCAATTCCAACGCTAACATGGGTTCCGCACTCACTACCGGGTTACGGTAGGAGTACGTCAGCATACAGTAGCAAAAATAACAATAAAGCGGCAGTGTTTGTGATTTGGCATGGGACTTGGATTGATGGTTACTGTAGGATTTCGGTAGGGTTACGGTAGCCAAAAAATCAACGCGCTCACCCGCCGGCTTATCGATTTCCTCGAGTGCGAACTGCGTCTGGACAGCGTCCATGTCGAAGAGAGATGGTCTGGAAGGGATAAAATAACGAAGTCAGACAAGAAATTAGAAGCGCAAGAACTTTTCCACTTCTTACTGTAGAATGTGTGTGAAAAAGCAATTTTAATTATCGTTTTAAGGATTTATTATATTTAATTCACCAACCTAACGGGCGACGACAGTGCGAATTCGTCTTCATCCGCCGAGGGAGGCGTCACTCCGCGCTGACCCGCATCCAGAGCCCGAGAACCGAAGGGGGAGAGACGCTGAAATGATCGATCGTTTTGTGATGGTGACATCAAACTAGGGGTGATCAGATCTGAGCAGAGAGAGTAGCAGAAGTCTTTTTCCCCTCAGAATTGTTTGAACAAGCCATTTTAGCAACAAATTTGCGAATAACTTGTGGGATTTTATGAACTCTATAATCACTGAAAGAAAGAGGCACAGAATGGTTGTTTACTATGGGTTGAGTTCAAGTTCACAACTGAATCACCTCAGGCATGAACTCCGAAATGAGGTCGTCCTCGAACGGATTCGTCGAGTACGATGGCTTCCTCTCCATCTCATCTCTCGAATCCTTCCTCGACGGACGCGGAGGAGGAATGGGGTAGGCAGAGGGAGGAGAAGAGAGAGGAGAGAGGTCAGTGAGTGAGGGAAGAGGAGGAGCGGAGGAGCCGAGACCGTAGAAGTCGTCTGGAATCATATTTTAAATATTTTTAAAGCCCTTCAACTTTCACTATTGACTTCCTTGTTCAGCAAGGGTGTGAGTGAGAACCTCTCTACAGTAATCGACTAGTTTCAAAGAGTCTCTGATGCTGGATAATTGTCATTTTGACCCACATGGAGACACAACTATGAATTGGATCTCACCCAGATCGCCAGATAGTAAAAAAAGAGGTCCATACTAAAAGACCCTTCCCAACGAGAGACTGTTTGCAAGACTGTTCGGAAATCCAATGTTTTTTGAGAGTATCATTATATCCACAGCAGAGACCCACGATTATCTGGTGTGCATAACATGAACTACATTTCACCCCGGTCGTTCAGATCTCTTTTTTTGTTTTTTCTACTTTATTGATCTCTTCATGTCATTCAATTGATCCTTTTGCTCTTAAGATATTCACTGATTGCTTATGATTCTTGAAACTTATCTGTCAAATGATCATATAATTAGACAGCTAAAGTATTTTTGAGAATCGCAACTCACCCAGATCGTCCAAATCTCTCAGCTTGCTCATTTGTGGAGTGAATACATCCTCCACAACAGAAGGCGATCGAGTCGGTTTGAGAGGAAGAGGCGAGAGAAGGGGAGGAGGGACGGGACGGGGATTCGGTGAGGGCTCGCTCGACTCGATTCCCTCCGGAACCTCGATCACTGGGTGGTTGGTCAGCTGCAGCTTCGCCGTTTCTGCAAAGTTATAATTAATTTTAAGTTTATTTTTAGTCGTCTCGGATTTTGTTTTCGAAAATGAATCGTACTCTGTCGTATTCTGAATCTTTTCGTGAGCTGCGTGATGAGAATTGACATTTTAAAGCGACCATTCAAATTTGTCTGACCCTAATTTGCTCCAGGCCATAGAGCCAGATAGTACAACTCACCAGGCAGAGCGAGTCCCGTGTTGACAATCTGGACGAAATCCTCGAGGAATTCGAGCGTATCCTGGTCGATGTTGAGACGGATCGGCAGCATTGAGACCTGAATGGAGAACTTGTTGGGTACATTGAATAAACGGAGGCGCACTCAGTGATCTTTCTACTCTTCCTACCAGCTGCTTGGACCAGCTGTACACACTCTCTCTCACTCCCTATCTTGACCTTCTATTAGAACTGAATGGTAATGAGGAGAACTCTCATCTCCTCAGCCACATCCAAAACGTGGTCCAATGATCGCTCGCATTCCCCTCCCACTGCGTTAGGTAGATGTTGCTCTCTACTCTTCCTACCAGCTGCTTTGACCAGGCACTCTCTCTCTCCCTATCTTGACCTTCTAATAGAAGATCCGTCTCTTTCATCTCCTCATCACCATCCGAAACGCGGTTCTTACCCTCAATTTGCCCTCCTGCGAGTGATTCTCGACCATTCTGATGGCGATCATGGGGGCGCACGTGCGACGAGGGTGTTCGGACGTGGCGTACTGTAATGAGCTAAGTCAGTTAGCGATTGTCATGTCTCCATTATCGATTGTTTTTGATAGATTGATATTGATCGATTGATAGACTATTGGTATTTCGATTGGCATGTCCTTGTATGCGTCTTGACGATTTGTTTTGTGATAAGATAAGACCATCTCATCGGTATCTATGGTTGATCAGTGGTCTGATAAGATCCATGTGATCGAGAAGATCATGTACTGATAAGAAGACGTATTGATCTCGTAAGATTTGATAAGATACCGTCGGAGGACGTATCGTATTGATTTGATAAGCCAAGAAGATGATGTATTGATCACGTAAGATAAGATAAGATATCATCAGCAATCTTATCGTATTTGCCTGATAAGCCTGATGATGCTGTCACCTGGTAGAGCATCTCCTTGATATTAGAGAGTGTGAGTCGATCGTGCACAGTTACGTCCTGGATCGAGATGAAGTTCATCGAGCGGACCGAGGCTTCCTGGAACATTATTTTCGAATTCTTGAATATTTATAGAATTTTCCACGAATATTAATAGATTATTGAGGTCACTGAGGTCACGAGAGGTCACTGTATCGTCCAGTGATCATCGACATCTTAGATATTCAACTTTCTGAACAGTATGCAAGAGTCCTAATGCCGAGGATAGAGGAAATAAGAAAGTGCAAAGATCTGTCTCTCACCTTATCAAACAGCTGGTGCAGATAGGAGATCTTGGCCAGTTCAAGGACAACCGACACTGAGTGATCTCTGAAGGGACCGCCTCGGGCCTCAAGGGAGATGCTCTGGCCACGGCCCGATCCGTCTCGGTACTCCTCCGCAGAATAGGACTTGGCCGCGTCTGGGCACGTGCCTAAAGGGATTTTAATTAGGATGTTTTCGACAGCTGAATTCCCGTAATCGTATTCCTATTAAGCAAAAGAGCGGACAATAGCACCTCCTGCTCACCTAGGTCATTTCCCGCAAAGATGTGCAGCTGGATGGAGATGTCCTTGAGCTTGTAGCGAATGAGCGGGACCGGGTAATCGGCCGGAAGTGGGATGCAGTCAGACCGGAAGTCTCCCGAGGTTGGAATGTGCTCGGGAATGTAGCTGGAAAGTGGATTGAATTGAGGGATTGAGTTGACTAGCCACAAATCATATAGTATTGAAAGGATGAGCGAATATCATAGCCAGGTCCAAGCCGTAATTGGATACGTTTAATAGTCATTTCTAAACCATAAACTATCGGAAATGTTATGAACAGATCAGATGAAAAGAGAAACAGCAACTCTCACTTGTAGAAGTAGTCTCCGGCCTCTGCCGTGTTGTCCGGATCGATAAGACGGATTCGCGGCTCGCCACTGGATGACTGCAACATGTTTCATTGAACTCAGCCACTATCACAATCGATTCATACGACGAAATTAATTTCGTCTTTAATTCAAGATTCACGATTTTTCCTTAACAAAAATGCGAAATAATCGTGACTCTGCTACTTTACGGACGAGCCAAAGTGTGCATTTCACAGAGCAAACGCACGATTGAAAGTTCTCGTCGAAATTACACGTCATAATCTTCCCATCGCTACTTCCCTACCACGATATAGTGATGGAAACGTTTTCATGCACCACACGTGGATTCTCGTATAGGATAGAAAACTAACCGTGATGCCGCAGCCGGGAATGTCCTCCACCATGAAGAACTCCTCATCAGTGGAGAAGGATGAGGACCGATTTTGTCCGGCTCCCGACCCGAGAGACATGTCACGCATAGCGTCCTCGAGGAGGTTCTGCAAATTATTAATTTTTTTTAAATAAATATTAAACTTCCGATATGAAGTCAAATTGCAGTAGCATTGTGGATTATGTATCCATTACGCAGTACGTTTCACAAGCTAAGTAGGTCAAATTACTAACATTATCGAACGAGACGTCCTCATGAGCCGCCCACTCGTCCACAGCTTCTCTTGCGTAGCCAATCTCGCTTCCTTCGTAGGGCGAGGGAGAGGCGGGAATGGGCGCGTCCTCGCAAGCATTCTCCACGAGGCGCTTGAGGCGACGCTCGGCACCTGAAATTAGTAAATTACTTAAATAAGAAATAGTCAAAGGTCCATAATTAGTCCGTAATTAGTCAATTGGTCATTAACTAGTTCGTTAATTAGATAATTAGTCATTAATTATTCCTTTAATTTGATAATTAGTCATTAATTAATCAAACAAACCCGGCGGGAGCGAGTCGCCCTTCTTCACAGTCGTCACTGTACTCTTCGTGAGTGCAGAGGAGACACTGCGGGTCTCTTCGTCGAGAGAAATTGCGCCCTCGAGGTCTGCAAGGTACGGTAGTCAGTTAGTAATCACGATCTGATTCAGCCTTAACTCACTAAGGCATCGCTGTAATCACCATTCCTATCATCTCAGCCGACTACCGTAACCTCCTTCTTTCTTCTCTGTCGACTACCGTAACCTCCTTCTTTCTTCTCTGCCGACTACCGTAATCCCCTTCCTTCCTTCTCAGTCGGCTACCATAATCCCAATTTCATCTCAGCCGCCTACCGTAATCTCATACAAATCGTCTCAGTCACCTACCGTAATCTACTCTTTTTGATATGATCCGCCTACCGTAATCCCCACCCCTTTCATCTCAGCTGCCTACCGTAACCTCCTTCTTTCTTCTCAGCTGCCTACCGTAACCTCCTTCTTTCATCTCAGCCGACTACCGTTCCCCTCCCTTTCATTTCTGCAGACTACCGTAACCCCCTTTCATCTCAGCCGACTACCGTTCCCCTCCTTTCATTTCTACAGACTACCGTAACCCCTTTCATCTCAGCCGACTACCGTAATCTCATCCAATTCATCTCAGCTGCCTACCGCAATCTCATCCCTATAATCTTAGCCGCCTACCGTAACACTCCATTTCATCTAAGCCGACTACCGTATCTTTCATGTTAGCCGACTACCGTAATCCCATTTGTTCATCTCAGCTACCGTAATCTCACCAGCTGGCTTGTCCTCCTTCCACAGATCACTCTGAGCCACTTCGACCATCGTGTTGATGAGAGTGACGAGCGAGTCGTGGCACACCCAGGCCTGAAAGATAATATTATTTATAAAACCATCTAAAATAATCTTTTTGGAGGTATTGCGCACGATTGTACGCTTTATTGCGTTAAAATACAAAATGTGATCGCTTAAAAGTATAGTGCATCCGTTTATTGCAGGAATGACATTCACTTGCAGCCACAACCCGATAAAAAAATCCTATCCCGAATGTTGATTGTATAAAACCGCACCTTGATTTGGTCATTCTGGCATCTCAACTCGAATAGCGGACAGTTCCGCTTCTCTCCTTCTCTCGCCATCAACTGATTGAAGATGAGCAACTCGAGTTGGAACAGTCCGATCTCCAGGATGTGCACCATGTTCGAACCCTGAAGGAGGAATCTTCTCTCAATCTTATCAATGTTTTCGAAATGCTGAAGGTTCTCTACAAGACGTGATCTAAGAGATGTCACACAGCTGTGACTAAAAGTCAGCAAACGGCAGTGGACGATTCCAGAGGGTTACGGGACCGTACAATTGAAGAAGATGACGGTACCTTGATCCTTGGTTCATCCTCATAGGTCACAGTCCGATTCTCCTCTTCATTGTCCTCATTCGTCATGTGGAGATGGACTCGCTCGAAGAGGAAGAGGAACTTGTTCACTTTCATGGAGGGAACGAGTGTGGAGTTGATGTCGACGTTCCCGAGGACGAATCTGGAATGAATATAATTTTTTTTTCAATTTTAATTATAACTTAGCCCTCCTTTCCCCAAATCGAGCTACATGCCCATTGAAATAAATAGATGGTTGTCAATAACTGTCAATAAGAGTAGCAACATTCGTGCCAGACTATTGTTACCGTAATCTGACAGTGCCATTCAAATGTTATTGCCAAGCAAAAGAATGCACGACCACTGCTTATTATTAACCAGACTAGCGAGCATACATGTACATGAGGGGGCTGCCCCTGATATCTTTGGAGGCAGATGACTTTAGCTAATGTTCTGCCCAATCCCAGTTTCCGATTGCCTACTTTACAAAAAAAAACACGACTCACTTGTACTTGAGCGGACTTCCCTTGATGATTCTGTTGTGATCGTGAGCGAGGACGGCGTGATCGAGGTGTATGTGTAGATAGGTGTTGCAGATCGGCATCTTAAAGTATATATACATTAATAAAATATATATATTATAATTCTCATTGATATGTTTCATCTTTTAATGACATCCATGATTCTTTATATATGATTCTATATATTAATGATTTCCAAATATTTGCAATTAGTTTACCCTACAATTCTCATAGCTTTCAATAAATAGCTACTGGAAAAAAGAAAGGGCTGACAGAGAAGGAAAAGGAAGGACTACCTACCTCATATCCGGGAATGTCAAAGTCCGTCAGGTAGAAGAGATCCTTCAACTGCATAATCCACCACTCCTCCATTCGCTTGACGGGAATCAGATTGAGTTCGAGCAGACGGAGGGCGATTGCGGCCGTTGTTTCCTGAAGGGAAGATGATAATCATGAAATCCGCTTACATTCTTGTTCTATACGACGATTTTAGAGTTGATCCCATAGTTTGATTAGGTTAAGAAGAACTAACTCTTAAGAAGAACTATATCCCCACCTTGACTCGTCCATCCTCGCTCGTCACCAGATGGAGGGCGATTCCGAGGGAGTCGTCCCTTCTCTCCTCTCGTAGATGCGAACCGTAAGCGAGCGATCGAAGGTGAACCTCGGACTTTTCGTACGAACCGAAGTCGCGGTTCAGAATGTTCTTCGGGATTGTTGGCTCGTCTGAAATGGGGCAATTAATGGTTAATCTGTGAAAAAAGAAGCTATTTTCAACAAAACTCATCCAGATTTCCTACTGTGCACTCCTATTAGCGAATCACATAAAAGAGCGAGTGCCAGCGGATAGCTGGCAGGAGTGAAAGATTCATTTTGAGCACATCGAAGGGATTGAACTCCTCTATTGAGCGTAAAGAATTCCTTTGGTACGCTCCCTGGTGAACAAAAAAAGAAAAAGTGTAAACTTACTCCTCTGGGCCACAGTCACATTGGTCGTTGTCATGTGGAAGAAGGTCTGGTTGAGGTCGCCGTGGAAGCCGTAGCACACGAACATCTGCGTCCCGCCCAACTCGGCCACCACTTGGGCCGGGAGAGGAGGCTCTTCCTCGGTGGCCTGAGGATGGGATCTTATTAGGTTTTGTGGCATGAAATTGAGCATGATTAGGATTTTATTAGGTTTTCAGTCTCAAAATTGATTAGTTTTGATCAGTTCAGTGCTAACGGATTGATAATGATAACGTGTTGATAAGGTGGATTGATAAGGTGGATTGATATGGTGGATTGATAAGGTGGATTGATATGGTGGATTGATAAGGTGGATTGATATGGTGGATTGATAAGGGAGATTGGCAACGGAATATGATTAGGATTTTATTAGGTTTTCAGTCTCAAAATTGATTAGTTTTGATCAGTTCAGTGATAACGGATTGATAATGATAACGTGTTGATAAGGTGGATTGATAAGGTGGATTGATATGCTGGATTGATAAGGTGGATTGATATGGTGGATTGATAAGGTGGATTGATATGGTGGATTGATAAGGGAGATTGGCAACGGAATACGGATGAAGTGAGGACTTCCGTGCCCATGATTATCATTAAATTAACCACTTTTGATCATTTCAATGTGGATTGATAACGAATGTGGCAATTGGGGGACACAGTACGATTGATATAGAGTAGGAGTGGGAGCATGAACGAGCGAAAGAAACGAACCGGTGCCACCAGTTTTGAGTTTGAACCAGTTGGTTTTGATCAAAATGGGAAAGTTTTGATCCATAGTAGAGAACAAAATGAGGAAAAGGGACGAACCGGCGCTACTTCCGTGCCCATGACCATCGTTCCGTTCAGCACCTCGAGATTGAGAGCGAAGAAGTGGCTTTGGGCCTGAAAACAAATCATAATTATCACAAGACAGCGATCAACTACTCAAGTTTGTTCTCGGTAGATGAACAAATGTGATGGTGAGAAATCGTACGAATGGTTATCGTCCAACCAACCTTCACGGCGCTCCTGTCCCGCTCCGTCCTCGAGTAGTCATTCATATCAAAAAAATCTAACAACTAATTCAAACAGCTCAATACTTCAACAAAACGCCCATGCCCTCACATTTCTCAACAACGTATGAGACTGAGTAAGGTACACGAACCTTCATGGCGCTCCTGTCCCTTTCCGTCCTCGAGTAGTCGCCGATGTCATCGTCATCGTCACTATCCAACTGCATGCGCATCTGTCCACCCGCCATCGCCGATTTGACCTGGAAATTTTTTTGTGTAAGTTGTGTCTAGGAAATTATGTTTGGCTCTACTTCATGACGAATTTCATTTCTTGCATCATTCGCATAAAAAAACAGAATTTGGTAACCATTTTTGCAGTAAAACTGCCCGAAATATTCATAATTCATGAAGCGAACCTCCTTGAAACAGTCATCGAGGTTGATGTTGAGCGAGGTGTTCTTGGCCTTGAACGCCGGCGCGGAGGGCTGCCACAGCGCGAAGTCGTTCACCTTTGATTAATTAATTATTTAACTATTTTAACTGATTTGTCGCCAAAAGTCAGGCGCGTCGCGATTGCATCGCGGTCAACACCCAGAATCCGCACCAATTATTGATTTATATTTTAGATTTGGTTCCAAAAACAAGTCAGGCGTTGCGGTTGCGTCGCGGTCAGGAATCAAAACTAACCAATCGATTGTAGAGCAGTTCGAGGAATTGGTGGTTGGGAATGAGCAGTCTGAGGATGGGGAAGTCGATGCGTAATGTAACATCGGCCTGTTCGAGGCAGTCCCGGGCGAATGTGGCCATCTCCTCGCGAGAACCCGCACGAACGATCTGAATTTTGAAAATCGATTTTTGATCTTCCATTGTTTCATTAGAAGGCGAAAAATATAGTGTATTTCTAATTTGAGATGAATTGGGGATAGAATCAACTTCAAATAATGCAAATTACATTCTCATCGTCACTGGTTGCGTTGTTTGTCGTGAAGGATTGGTGCGTCTGCGCGAAGGGGCCTTCCTGGAAATTGGATCGGTATCGGATGACTCTTTAGCTCCTCAATATTGGCATTTATGAAAAACGGAAAAATAACACACGTTTCATCATTTTCACTAATATGGTCAGCTAGCGGGTGTCTGTCAGCAACGATCTGTCATCGGGATTTAGAAACTGACCTTCTTGGGTCGATTCTTGATGAGATCGGCGGAGATGGACTTGGTCATGTCATCGACGTTCGTGGGAAGGAGACCAGAGTTGGACGCCTTGAGGGACTTGTTGCTGCCGTCGAACTCGAGAGCAATTCTGCGAATTATTTTCATTAAATATCGTCTAAATATCGCGTCATATTCGCCCCCCGGAAACATGTTTTGGTACACGTGGAGTCCACCGGAAGAGTGTCTCCACCATCCACTCCGATCACCAACCCTGCTTAGGGTATTCTATTTTTATGAAAGATTGAAACACATCCGTACATCCGGGGAAGTCCAAGAGCCCATATTTTACCAGGTAGAACGCAAATATAGATTACAGAGAGAAAAGCGGTTGAGAACCTTGCTCACCTCACTGGCTTTCCCTTGCTTCCAGCGTAGAGGAAGGCGGTTTCTTCCTCTGAGCATCCCAGCTTCTCGAGTTCCCCAATGAAGTGACCAGTGATCTTGGAGGCCGTGATCTCGACGACCTTCGGTCCGTTGCTCTTCTTCGATGGGATGAGCACCTGCAATTAAGTACTTAGTATCCGTTGCTTCCCATCTTCAAAACCGAATGGATTAGACATAAAGGCGTGATTATTTTAGAATTTTATAGACATTGAACTTTAAAGTAGATTTGAGCGAAAGTGGGGCAGCCAGTTCTAAAGAGAGAGATAGGAAGCAAACCTTGCACGAGGTCAACTTGAGTCGCAGGAACTCCTCGTGCGTGTTCTGTACAGTGTGCGAGATTCGGTCTTCTCCGCCTTCGCGGAGGTCCACTTTGGGGATCCTGGAATTGTTTAATGATTACATATTTGAATATAAGCAACAACAACAAAACTACAAAAGCATCATTTCGATACATTCCGTTGATGTCACCGACAAACTTACTTCAAGTCGATACTCCAATTAGCACAGTTCACTTCGATCGAACTAGGCGCGGCTTCCTTTGTGATCACTTCCGAAAAGAGATCCTCGCTGAGTCCGGAGGGCGCATTTGTCACCTGCATTCGTGTTGAATTTATAACTCTGGTATTTTGAAATTTGCTGATGCGTTTCCGAACAAGCAACTATCAGTATTTTTAAAAAAATAAATAAATAATAATTAAAAATCATGAACAAAAAAAATTAATTGTATTAAAAAAAAATTAATTGTGTGCTGAAGTGTTTCCGCAAAACATGATTTTATGACCGATGACCGGTTTTTACCGGCCGTGGCCTGTCTGTCACCAACTTTCAATTCCCACTTTCGTTTAGGAATACTGTAATATGACTTCGTTTCACCTGTCTCTTACTAACCTTGAACGCCTTTTCATAATTACTGTATTATGACCGGGTTTTACCTGTCTGTCACTAACCCCAAACTCCCACCTTTGTTTAGAATTACTGTACTATGACCTCTCTGGACCAGTCTGTCGTTAACCTTAACTCCCAATTTCGTATAGGATTCCTGTAATATGACCTCTCTTGACCTGTCTTTCACTAACCTTGCATGCATTCGTTGAATGTATCAAATGCGGATGAGTTACGCTAATATCGAAAAAAATGACAAAATTTTGATGGAAAACCTATCGATGATCGAGTATGACCTCTATTGACCTATCACCAATCTTGAAAGCCCTGGTCGGTTGGGTGGATAACGGCCTCGGGCAGAGCAATTGGGAGATGCGATCAGTGCCCTAGCACTGCGCCAGTGGGTCAGGGGGAAAGGAGAGGGTTCGGGGAAGGCATACTTTAGGACCGAGCATACCTTGAATGCTCTGGTCGGTTGGGTGAAGAACAGCCGAGATGCGATCAGTGATGGACACATTTTCATTGGAAAACCTTTCGACGACCGGGTATGACCTCTCTAGACCTGTCACTAACCTTGAACGCCCTGTTCGGTTGGGTAAAGAAAGGCCTCGGACAGAGTAGATGCGAGATGCGATCAGTGATGGACATGTCCAACTCGGAGCAGCACTTGCCCAGATGGATCACCGTAGAGGTCTTCGTCTCCTCGTGTCGCATCACCACCTTAGTTAATTAGTTTATTATCTAATTAGTAAATTAATAATCCGAGAAGTCAGCGAGCGCAGTCTAAAGAGTAAAGATGTAAGCGTTTCAACAGGTATTTGGTCTCCAGAAGCATAAACTATCCGTCAGAAGGATGGGAGTTGGATAAGAGTGGAATGCTCACTGTGAATTGACTGCCCTGATCACCGTCCTCCCTCTCGAAGGTGAAGAGTGGATTGTGGCGAGCGACACCCGTCTGGAATTTAATTATTGTGTTTTGAACAGAACTTTAAATGAATTAATGTAATAAATATTGATTAAAGATTATTTCGATTCAGAAGTTAAACGCAATGGGATTGATTGGCATGCATGACTTTCATGTCAACGACAAAAAGGTTGGAGATCGAATATTAGCCATGGGAAGAAACTCGAAACTATCGCAGTCTGTGACAGATTCCTTTGATCTACCCTTTCTCAGTGACTTCCCTATGATAGTCATCCTCGAGTGAACAGCCTCATGCCATGGCCGATTCGGTCGTTGATGAAAAGAAGCTGTCAGCAATTCGCAGTGAATTTTAGCTACCTTTGATCTCCACCCATCAATCTCGCTGACATCTCTCATGATTGCGAACTAACTCTCATACCATGGTCGATTCGGCCGTGAGATACTCGGAGATGTCGCAATTGGCGACGGATAACTTGGTCGAGACTCGCGTGCCGGCGCCCGGCGTGCACTCCACAGAGTAGGAGACGGAGACGGTAGAGCCGATCAGTCTGCGATTGGGGGATTGGTCTACCGTAATTAATCGGGAAAATGGCTTCTAGCACTCTTATCAATGTAGATTGTTTTGTGTATTATTATTACTATTACAAATTAGTATTTCTTACAAATTCAAGGGAACTTTCCAATTACTTACATATTTAGTATTACTTACGAATTCAAAGAAACGTTCCTAATGTAGCAATTTTCAACAGCCAATTCAGTAAATAGGACTCCATCTCTGCTCTCCTCACCTGATATGGTCCTTCAAGTAGAGATCGTCAGCGGCTTTCTGCATGCTGGAGATGGGCATGGCGTGGAAGATCTTGAGCTCTGCGGCCTTCTCGAAGAATCTGATCGAATAGCGAGGGTATTGATTTTTCCCTTATGTATCAAAAAAATTAATGAAAAGTATGGCTGATTTCGCTCAGAAAAAGCAAAAAATATGTAAAAAGCCCTTTTGGGTATCGTACTCGTCTACCGTTCTCCTCTGCTACCGTAATCCAACACTAGCGTGCTACCACTTTCGAACTTCTGGGATACCGTAACCCTCTACCGTACTCCCCCACGATCGTAATCTCAGCATTACCGTACTCCCAAACGACCGTACTCCCAGACTACCAAACTCCCAGACTACCGTACTCCCAGACTACCGTACTCACTGACTACCGTACTCCCAGACTACCGTACTC
>LS506421.1:0-18043 GCA_900490845.1 Pristionchus japonicus | reverse complement strand
TTAGTTAATTCGAGGGAGCCCTCTCACTCGACGACTAGACCCACAGTGTCTCCTCTGCACTCACGAAGAGTACGGTGGCTACTGTGAAGAAGGGCGGCTCGCTCCCGCCGGGATTGCTCGATTAATTAATGACTAATTAGTTAATTCGAGGGAGCCCTCTCACTCGACGACTAGACCCACAGTGTCTCCTCTGCATTCACGAAGAGTACGGTGGCTACTGTGAAGAAGGGCGGCTCGCTCCCGCCTGGTGTGTTTGATTATTTAATGTCTAATTAGTTGACTAGCTAATCAGCTGACTCATTAATGAATAATTGACTAATTACTGACCAATTGGCCTGTATAATTTTAATTAGGGTGCATCAACGTGAGAAGAACCCAAGGTTTTGAAACATGAATAATTAATTATTTAGTTAGCTAACTGCAAGGATTTGATTTCATGTTATTAAATTAATTAACCAACTGCAGGCGCCGAGCGTCGCCTCAAGCGCCTTGTGGAGAATGCTTGCGAGGACGCGCCCATTCCCGCTTCTCCCTCTCCTTATGAAGGAAGCGAGATTGGCTACGCGAGAGAAGCTGTGGACGAGTGGGCGGCGCATGAGGATGTCTCGTTCGATAATGTAAGTACATTTGACCTTCTCAACTCTAATAATGGCATAATGGATGCATGACGCAGAAAATTACTGCAATTCGACTTAATTTCTATATCGAATGTTTATCGAAAGTAATAAATTAATAATTTGCAGAACCTCCTCGAGGATGCCATGCGTGACATGTCTCTCGGGTCGGGCGCTGGTCAGAATCGGTCCTCCTCCTTCTCTACGGATGAGGAGTTCTTCATGGTGGAGGACATTCCCGGCTGCGGCATCACGGTTAGTTGCTATCCCGGACGAGAATCCACATTCGTTGCATGAAAATGTTTCCAATCGCTCGACCTTGGTAGTAAAGTAGGACAAATAGGTGGTATCACGTCTGATGAATCGACCGTGATAGAGGCTGTACTCATCCATTGCAGTCATCCAGTGGCGAGCCGCGCATACGTCTCATTGATCCGGACAACACAGCAGAGGCCGGAGACTACTTTTACAAGTGAGAGCTGCTGCTGATCCTTCCCTAACATTTTCGATAATTTATGGTTTAGACATATCATAGACATATCCAATTACGGACATAGACATATCCAATTAGGGTTTGGATCTGGCTATGATATTCGCTCATCCTTTCCCTACTATATGATTTGTGGCTAGTCATCTCAATCCCTCAAAATTTCCACTTTCCAGCTACATTCCCGAGCACATTCCGACGTCGGGAGACTTCCGCTCTGATTGCATCCCACTTCCGGCCGACTATCCGGTCCCGCTCATTCGCTGCAAGCTCAAGGACATCTCCATCCAGCTGCACATCTTTACCGGAAATGATCTCGGTGAGTAGATCTCAATCTCAGTAATTTCGAAGCCCGGCTGATTGAATTTTTAGAATTTTAAACGAAATTCAGCATAATTATAGATATAAAAGATCGCGATAATAATCACTTTTTTGTAAAAAAATTTATAAGAGGCCGCACTGGCAATTGTGACCTAATCTAATCCCTTCCAGGCACGTGCCCTGACGCGGCCAAGTCCTATTCCGCGGAGGAGTAACGAGACGGATCGGGTCGAGGCCAGAGCATCTCTCTTGAGGCCCGAGGCGGTCCCTTCAGAGATCACTCAGTCTCTGTCGTCCTTGAGTTGGCCAAGATCTCCTATCTGCACCAGCTGTTTGATAAGGTAAGAGATTATTTGCGCTTACTCCATTCCCTACAATTCCAAATTCAACTCGATCTTGTGTTCTTAACAAAGAGATAGAGAAAAAAACAAGAAATGGTTAGATTCTCACATTGTATGAGCAACTTTCATGTTCAGGAAGCCTCGGTCCGCTCGATGAACTTCATCTCCATCCAGGACGTTACTGTGCACGATCGACTCACTCTTTCCAATATCAAGGAGATGCTCTACCAGGTGACGTCTTTTTTGAGGCTTATCAGTACAATGCGATCCCTGACAATATCTGATTTCATCTTACGTGATCAATCCGTTTTATTCAAGGCTTATCAACCCATTATGATATGTCTTCTGACGTCTTGTCAGATCTTACGCGATCAAAACGTCTCCTTATCAGTCCACGATTTTTTCGATCACATCGATCTTATCAGACCATTGATCAACCATAGATACCGATGAGATGGTCTTATCTTATCACAAAACAAATCGTCAAGATGCATACAAGGACATACCAATCGACATACCAATAGTCTATCAATCGATCACTATTAGTCAATCAATAACAATCGATAATGAAGACATGACAATCGCTAACTGACTTATCTCATTACAGTACGCCACGTCCGAACACCCTCGTCGCACGTGTGCCCCCATGATCGCCATCAGAATGGTCGAGAATCACTCGCAGGAGGGCAAATTGAGGGTAAGCAGTACTTTTTTATGGAGAGAACGAGACTAGAGGGTCTGCTCTTCTGATCGGAGGTCAAGAGGGAGGGAGAGTGTACAGCTGGTCCAAGCAGCTGGCTGGAAGAGTAGAGAATGGGAGAGAATGAGTGCGAGTGATCATTTCCGCTTTCTGAATCAACATCTCCAGGTCTCCATGCTGCCGATTCGTCTGAACATCGACCAGGATACGCTCGAATCTCTCGAGGATTTTGTCCAGATTGTCAACACGGGACTCGCTCTGCCTGGTAAGTAGCATAAAACAACCATATAGGCTGGCAAAAGTGTTTGACCGTTCTCAGAAAGTTAAGGACTGTCGGATTACGAAGGTTCACATACCGACAGATTACGATCTATTTTCGAAAATTAAATACGAAACGACCCAATTTAATCAACTAATTAATTATAACTTTGCAGAAACGGCGAAGCTGCAGCTCACCAACCACCCGGTCATCGAGGTTCCGGAGGGAATCGAGTCGAGCGAGCCCTCTCCCAATCCCCGTCCTGTCCCTCCTCCCCTTCTCTCGCCTCTCCCTCTCAAACCGACTCGATCGCCATCGGTAGTGGAGGATGTTTTCACTCCACAGATGAGCAAACTGAGAGATCTGGACGATTTGGGTGAGATGTAGTTCAAGATTACTGTAGAATGGTTGGAATTCTCCATCATCATTAGCATGACAGTCTTGTAAACACACATTCGAAGAGCTTACGCAATTGGGTGTGCTGCAATGGGACTGATTAACCACTACTCATTCCAGACGACTTCTACGGTCTCGGCTCCTCTGCTCCTCCTCTTCCCTCTCTCACTGACCTCTCTCCAATGGGACTGATTAACCACTACTCATTCCAGACGACTTCTACGGTCTCGGCTCCTCTGCTCCTCCTCTTCCCTCTCTCACTGACCTCTCTCCGCTCTCATCTCCTCCCTCTGCCTATCCCATTCCTCCTCCTCGTCCGTCCAGGAAGGATTCGAGAGACGAGATGGAGAGGAAGCCGTCGTACTCGACGAATCCGTTCGAGGACGACCTTATTTCGGAGTTCATGCCAGAGGTGATTCAAGTCAACTTGAACACTTCATTGTAAACAAACCCCAATATGTATCTGCTCAACTCCGTTAACATAACTGAAATGCAAGCTCTCATTAGCCAAACCACATTGGACGTGTGAACGTTTAGAGCGTAAATGAAAGGCTTCATTTCAGCGAATCCTCCTCTGCTCTTTTCACCCATTTAGTTGGTTCTCACTTAGTCGGCATCTCAAACCGATCGCTCATTTCAGCGCCTCTCCCCCTTCGGTTCTCGCGCTCTGGACGCGGGTCAGCGCGGAGTGACGCCTCCCTCGGCGGATGAGGACGAATTCGCACTGTCTTCGCCCGTTAGGTTGGTGAATTAAATATAAAAAATCCTTAAAACGATAATTAAAATTGCTTTTTCGCCTTACGACGTATTAAGATAAGTTTCACATATTCTATAGATAGGGGCCGCAAGCTCCGCCCACTTTGAACGGGCGTGATGCGCGGCCAACGAGCGTGCGCGAGAAAACACAAAGCTCATTCTAAACCAAATCACTCGATCAAAAGCGCGTTTTGTAGCTAACACCACCCACTATCGATTGAGCCCTGTAGACCTTGAAAAAGTGTTCACCTTTTTGGTCAAAAATCGATGTGAAGGTCGGGAATATTCCTATTTCACTCATCCCCGATGAGGAAAGTCAAACCTACAGCGATTTCCCCACTAAACCGAATTTTTCATGAATTTTAGAATTTTTTTGGATTTTTAGCGATGACCCCCGAGCTGTGTTGTTAGCGCGGGGAGAGCGAGGCGAGAGGGCGGGGTGGGATAGAGACACACGCGAGAGAGGCTCCGCCCCTTTCTCTCTCCTCTCGCTTCTCCCTCCTCTCCCTCCCTCCTTTGCGCGCGCACGTTTCGCGCTCTAGCGCGCCTCAGAGACAAGATATTGACTTTCGGTCAAAAGTACGATGTAATTGGGACCACGAGAGACACCTTGAGCACACATTTGACACAATAGTGATTAATATTGAATCTACGTTGCGGCCCCTATCTATAGAGAAGTAGAAAAGAGCTTGCTCATCTAATTTATTGCTTCAGTCCGTTATGTTCTCCCTTCCAGACCGTCTCTCTTCGATATGGACGCTGTCCAGACGCAGTTCGCACTCGAGGAAATCGCTAAACCGGCGGGTGAGATCATTTATTCGTTTGCTACCGTATTCTACCGTACTCTTACCGTAACACTACACACAACATCACAGTCGCATTACTCTGCTCATCATTTTTGGCTACCGTTTTCTACCGTACCTCTACCGTAACCCCACAGTATCCAACCGGCCACCGGTAATGAGTGTGGAGCCCTTGTTAGAGTTGGAATCGACCGGAGTCCCATATAACATCACAACCAGAGCCGCTTGACTATTGATTTTGCAAGTGTGATCTACCGTACTTCTACCGTAGCCCTTCAGTAACCAACTAGACACCAGTAATGAGTGCGGAACTTCTGCTAGCGATGGAATCGATCAAAGTCTCACACCACATCATAATCACATTACCCAACCCTTAATTTGTTGGCCACTATATTCTACCGTACCCCTACCGTAACCCTACAGTAACCAACCGGTCTCCGTTAATGAGTGTGGAACCTATGTTAGAGTTGGAATCAACCAGAGTCCCATGCTACATCATAATCACATTACCCTACCCTTAATTTTTTGACTACCGTATTCTACCGTACCCCTACCGTAAGACTACAGTAACCAACCGGTCTCCGTTAATGAGTGTGGAACCTATGTTAGCAGTCCCATACTACATCATAACTACAATAAACTGCCATTCATTCTTTGGCTACCGCAGTCTACCGTACTCCTACCGTATCTCCGTTTGTGTTGCCACATCGGTTTTTCCATAACATTATTTGCCAACCACCTTTTATCGATCATTCAATTATTCTACAGTAGCCTACCGTGCCCCTGCCGTACCCCTACCGTATCCCTTCCGTACCCCTATCGTACCCCTACAGTACCCCTACCGTACCCCTACCGTAACCAACCGGTCGTCAGTGCGTAACCTATTTCAGGCGACTGGGCCTCTTCTTCCTCCATCCACTTCCCTCCCTCATCAGCTGCTTCAACGCGAGTGGACGACCTCCTGTCTCGATCGACGATGGAAGGAAGCATGTATGGAGGAGGACTGGGAGAGCGAATCGAGGACGATGAGGAGGAGAATGATGTAAGTTTTCTTTTAAAAAAATCCTTGAACACAGATTGTAAGCTTGTTCTGTTTAGATATGATGACTGTGAAACATATCCGATAGTTCGATAACAATATATTTGAAATCAATAATTACGCTTATATCAAATTATTCCAGGAACCAATCACGGATGAGCCTTTCCTCACTACGGATGATCGATTCCAAGTGGAGACGAGTGTGCCCAATGAGGATACGGAAGGAGAAGAGGAGAGACAGGGAGAGGACGAGGTAAGGATATGCATGTTGCAGGCATTGTGTGTGCTTCATGAATCGAGGTTTCTCCATGTTTCAACATCGATCGATCGTGTTCGAGCGAGGATATGTGATCTCTGAAGAAAAAATTGAATAATCAAACAAACAGCAACTAGTTGTTATGTTACAGCAATCGGTTCATGGAATTGCATTGATTGAAATTTTCGAAATAATTCTATATAAAAATCACAGGAGGATCGCGAGACGATCTGCAGTGAGGCTCCCCGTCGAATGTCGACCAGCGAGAGTGAGGAGAAGATCAGAGGAACCACCTTCTTCAAGTGAGTTTCACGGAGTGACGAAATTGCGTGCAAGTTCCATCACTCTCTGTTTCTCAACTGTGGATGTAAGTTCATATTTGCAAAAATAACCATTCACTTGAAGGGAGTTCATATCTTCTCTAAGAGAGTTCCAATTCTCAAAAGTCATTGGCAGTTTGAGAATAACAGTATGTTCACAAATTTATATTTCTGTTCCAGGGAGTTCATCTTCTCTCCCGATTGCACCATCTACATTGACTATCACGGCAAGAACAAGTACAACATGGAGAAGGGAGGAGCGGTGCTGGGTGTGTTGAGGTGAGGAATCGCCTGAGTCTCTTCAGTTTGAATACTCTTTCATCCTATCTGATCAGGAAAAGGTCATGCGATCCAAGTATTATCAGTCATCTAGTGATGAAACACAACCATTCCAGAGGCATCGGTCAGCTCAACAAGACGGAGATCAATCTCAAGTCATTCGAACATCGCAATGGACTACTTGGAATGGGAAGATGCGCAACGGTTAGTTTTTGGATTTGGATAATTATATTTCATTAATGAATTTTTAATATTAATTAAGCAAAATAAATTGCAGCACGCGATCACGGAGTGGCAGGAGAACATCCTGGCGAATATTCCGGGCGTCCTCTCCTCTGTTGGACCCATTTCGCCGCTAGTGCAGATCGGAAAGGTGAGACATCTTCATATTTGGTGCACTAGCAGCGCACCCTAAACATCGCTTCCTCAAGTAGTATGAGTATAATAAGCCCTAGTTGGTTGATTAGTCTTAGTCTCTCCTCTGTCGGACCCATCTCACCGCTCGTGCAGATCGGAAAGGTTAATATTCAATTAAACTCTACCATATCTTACCGGAAATGTCGATTCCGGAACAAACAACGCTTTATCAACTGCTTAGTTCGTCTACAAGGTATTCTGACTTGGGATCTTTGATTATTTGCTAGTTCATCTGTTGATTCAATCGATTCAGGGCATTTGCGACCTCTTCTGGATGCCTGTGTCCGAGATGCGTAAGGAGGACGGCCACGTAGTCAAGGGACTGCAGAGGGGAACGAGCTCGTTCGGATTCTCAACTGCAGCCGCCGTGGTGGATCTGGCACAGAGACTGGTCGGGGTCGTGCAGGTGTGACAGTTTCCTGGTTTGAAGGCCAAAGATCTACTGGGTACAACTGTGAACAATGAGAAAATGGAAATAGGGGGTTAGGCATAGAGACTAGTGGGAGTCGTGCAGGTGAGATATATTTGTGCTTATTATGGGAACCTGGTTTGTGTTTAGAATGGTTAGATTTGGGCGCAGAAATTGGTCGGAGTAGTGAAAGATTAGATCGTCTTTTTGAATTGACGATGAAGGATCAACCGGGCACAATGAGAAACCAGACAATGCAAGCAATGATTGATAACGTTATCAATGGATTGAACAGTAACAGTCGAGGGATTGATACGTTGACATGATCGATTTACACGTTCCACTTCCAGGTAACGGCCGAGTCGGTTCTCTTCGAGATGACCCCTGACCATCCCTCTCTCAACAATCGCAATCGTCGTCCTGTGAATCAGCGAGTGCACACCCCACAAGACGTCCGACACGGCATGCAACTCGCCTACGATCTCATCGCTAATGTCAGTTTTCTCCCTCAATCCATCACATCTAAGAACG
Source organism: Pristionchus japonicus (assembly GCA_900490845.1). Lineage (NCBI taxonomy): Eukaryota > Metazoa > Nematoda > Chromadorea > Rhabditida > Neodiplogasteridae > Pristionchus > Pristionchus japonicus. The sequence goes on along the minus strand of LS506421.1, from coordinate 10,115 downwards.
AATCCATTCTTTGATTCTTTGAAGAGTCCGAAGCGGCTGTCAATTAGAAACTGCCGGGTGTATGGAAAGAGACTGGACTAATAGAAGCAATTCTAATAAGAGTCCTAAAATAGAGAAAGTTCGTGGAAAATGATGTAATAACATAATTTTCCAGGGAGTGGCCCAAACCCGGGAGGATCTCGAGTTGGCAACTCAGGAGGATCGTGCATCTGGTCGATCGTCGATGAGATCCGTCCTCAGATACGCCACTCCCGCCATCCTTCGACCTTTTGTGATCACCAGTCAGATCGGGTTAGTTCATACTTTATTCTTTACTCCCAAAGGGTTGGTCTGACCTAAAATGAGCTTAGTTTGAGCTATGAGACCGAGTCAAATCTGATTAGCTGCACTTTTTACACTTGTTTATTTGATCACTGAGAGGTTAACCTCAGTCAACATCGCTCACAATCAAAGCAAATCGCCAAATTGTGGTCCCTTTCAGTTATCATTTGCTCGGTGGCCTCAAGAATCAGCTGCGTCCCGATCAATTACACGACGAGCAGCACAAGTGGAGAAACGAGAGAGACCGAGCGGGCACCGGTGGCAACTAAGCTCCGCCCATTTCGTATCCCTCCTCCATTCAATAACTATCAATATGATGAATACTGTCTTTCCCTAACCTACTTGAACCTATGTGCCTTGAGATTAGATACTATATCAACTTTCGTCAGTTTCTCCATGTACATTGTGTATGTTTCACACTAGTTTAGAACCCATTTAGCATCCTTTTATCGCAGCTTACAACCATTCAATCGTTGCTCACATCGAACTCTTTCCCATACTGTTAACGACGTTTTTCATTCGTGATATCAGATGGACCCAATTAACGGAGCATTCATTACGTCATTCGTTCCCTTCCCTTCTCGCATTCACTCCCTGTGGCAAACCAACTACGAATCATCTGTCAGTCATCAACAGACAGCCAGTTTATTGAGTATCATCCCCTATTCTAAGTCGACCCAACCACTCTTCTCCCATACTTGTTCATACTGTGTACATTATTCACCAGCTAGCATTGAAGTTATCCATTGAACTTTATCGCACTCATTTTTACCAGACCACATGTGAAGGACAATTGTGAGCCCTCCTCCATTCCATTCCTCCATTCACTCCGAGTATTGATAAAATATATTAACAATTTCAAATTCAACAAAAATGATTACGAAATGAGGCAGGTACCTTGAAATTCGACTAATCCGTCAAACAATATTCTTCAAATGAGATCACAGGTCTGTCATTGATATCATCCGCAGTAACTCTCCTGTACCACCAGTAGTGAACATCATCAGGCTTGTTTGCTTCCTGGAAAAAGGTGATTATTATTAGTAAATGGAAATAACCTTACAAATTGGTATTGAATTGGGTTCCTGTGCAGTCTCTGGAGAAGTTCCTTTTCTACTTTGAGGAAGTGATCGACCAGAATCGAGATAAAAAACTGAATATCCCAATTAGAAGCACTTATATTGAAATGAAATTAAGATACCTCTCCATCAAGGTCACGAATAAGTTGGACTAATTCCACACGTGCATATAAAATACCGGACAGAACGTCCCTGCAACTTATAGAGTAAATAATGGAAATATAGAGGATAATATCACCTTATGGTATCATGCGAAGCCATAGAAAAGAGAGTGCCGTTCGAAATTTCGAACTTGATAGCCATATCCTTTAGAATCTGCAAATCATCGACTTGTACGATACGACAAATGTAAACACTGACCTTCCTCTCATTTTCACTGAGGTCCTCGATTCTTCCCAGCACACCATGTTGATGATAGTTATTGATGGCGATAAACATATTTTCCGCCTTAAAAGGTAGAAGTGACAGTAGAACAAAACCTACAATTACCACATTGTGATCGAAGAAACGTAAGGGATCCTCGTTCATTGCGGCGAACATTTCCGATCGAAGATTGTCGACCGGTTCCTTTTCGGTTTTCGTCATGACAACTGGAATGAAGCATTTAAAAAATCGATGACGAAAGGGTGACTCAGAAAAGGAATTACAAAGTATAATCAAGTGGAAGCAATGAGAAAAAATACTTCACAGTATCAAAGAACATCTTAATTATTGTCTTTTCGGTGAACTTTTGGTCGTTTCCGTGAAAAAGTGCGGCGTTGCGGTATTAAGTCAACAGGGTAATGCGGATCGAGAGCCTAATAATGGCGAGCAATAGACTCTCGAGAGACGGAGGAAAAGTGTGGGGAACGCTGCCTTTAGCGACGAATTTGTTAGGATTTGAACGAAGAACAGCGTGTTGTTTGCCTGCTTAGCTGTATGAGAGAGTGAGAGATTAGCACTGCGAGCAAGGGATACTCAGTCCTCGCGCACTCGTTTTACCCTCTCTCCCCATTGTTGTCTGGACTCTCGCGCTCGCCCTTGTCTCTCGCCTGTCTCTAGCCCACACAGCGGGGGCTCTCTCTCCTCCGACGGCCACTCTTTCAGTCCGCTCTCCCCGCCCAGTGTTTTATTGTGACAGCCTCTTGGAATAGTGCTTTATCGGTTCAGGAATAGAATAAAAGGAGAAAGATAGGGACTTGAATGGGCTGGTAATATGATATCGCTGTGTTTTGATATGATTCCTGAGTACTAGCCAGTACCAAGGGTTGCTATACTGCATCCGTTTGATGAATTTGAGCTTAATGAATGTAATTAAAATTGTTTGAATACAAGAAAATGCTATGTATCTTGATTTTAGCACTGTCTGATAATGTTGGAGCGAGCTACAGCACCAGGTATACTGCGTCCGTGTACTATCCAGAAGTAATCAGTTGATGAATGTAGTTACATAGGTTGGCTTCACTTTACCCATTCTCCCATGAGTTTCCATCTGTCTCTAATTCAGGCCCCGATTTCATTTAATTGTTCCCTCATTTCATCTTTTTTATGGAGGCTTTCGTCCTTTGAGTCCCTACCCCTACTTCCATTTCGTGTCCGCTTGCCTCTAGGGAGCTGGCTATTTCGACAGCATGTGTGTATTTTAACGGAAGAAGTGTAATCATGTGAAAGAAAGACGAATTAGAAAACTTTTATTCATTGTGAGCTTCCAAACAATTCAGTAACAATGAATTGGGGACTAATGAGAGATGGGAAGACTTGACAAATTCATGGAACTGCAAAGGATGTTTTTCCTCACACAGTTATCTAGGCTGATCAGTCCTTCCTGAGAGATCACTCCATCTGTAGAAATGAGCAGCGGTATCTGAATTACAGAAGCTTTAGAAGTAGATATAGGTGGCCGCGAAAATATTGTCTTGTTCAGGGAAAGAATATGAAGGAAACGTTTCCGAAGAGTCTCTTCTTCTAAGGCCCGAGTAAATAAAGCTAGCTATCACATTTCTTTATCTTCCCACTTGGATACTCGAGAACTCTCTCCCTTGTCCGTTGGGTTTATGCGCCCTGTCGGCTCTGAAGCCTCTTACATCTTATTCTCCCACGCATGACGAATTCGATTATGGACCATCTCTTTTCTTTTCCGCTCTCTCTCACGCGAACAAGAACGCAATTCGAAGACTACGTATACCACCAGACAGAGAGGAAGTGGTACAATAGAGGATCTGCGACACTCTAAGAGTCCCGAAAAAGAATATATTCTTGATTTGACGAGTTGCTTTAGCTCTATCTCTCTCTCTCTCGAATCCCTACGCTTCAGTCAAAAGAGGAAAGGTTGAAGGAAGATCGACAGAGGAGCGTGGACTTTTCTAGAAAAGTTTCACCCCGTCTAGTCCCGTCAAAACAAATTGCGCTAGCTGTCTTATTTCCTTATTTTTCCCTTGAATAATCATAAAGTCTCTTCACTCTGCGTTGTGTCTAAGCGGCGTCCCGAGTACTCTGTCTTTGTCTATTCCTTTTCGAATTCTCTAACTCCCACTCTACGCTCAAAGAAAGCCCCCGTGTCGACAAACAAGCATGCAATTAGAAAGACCGCGAATTCTGCCATTCCCTCAGATCCTTCCAAATTTAGAGGTTGAGATGTATTGGAAGTGGATAAACAATGTTCTATTCATGGACGAACCGGGGTTTGAAAAACATATCATCAATATCCTTTGCTATTTGCACATTCTCTGGCTCCGGTCGATTCAGTATTCTGTCTCAATTCTTCTCTCAAATCCCCATTTTGTGCTTTACACCCTGGATGTTTCTCTCCAAGTGGCAAGTAATTGCATCAACGAACATAGTAGGCATCATTCATCGTATGATTTCAGACAACCGAAATTAAACTGAGTGAACGAATTCGTTTGATACAACACCGATGAATATCAATTCTATTGATAATTGAAATGTGAGGTAGGATATCTCCGAACGTGCGAATTATCTCGAGAGGTTATTGATTAGAGGCAGTCGTAAGAGGTCTGCAAGGAAGTCACAGATGCTTCTAGAGGTTAGTGCGCATTACTCACCAGTTCAAGAAGCGTTTCGTCAAATAGTGACAACATTCCGAGTATAGATCGGAAAATCTGAAATAGAAACGAATGATACAAATATCGGAGATTGAAACAATAGAAGTGGTCGAATCATTCATGGTAAGAGGAGACATAAATGTAGGCATTTGCAGAGGAAAATCTAGATACCGACTAGCAAATTGCGCTCTTATTCCCTTCTCTTTCCGCTTGCTTGCACACAGAGACTCTCTTCTTTCTCTGCAATGTATATGCGCTCTCTCGTGTCTGAAGCCTCTGTTTCATCCACACGTGACGAATTCGATTATGAACCTTCTCTCTCTATTTTCCGCTCTCCCTAGCTATGAGAACTCTCCTTCTTCTTTCTCATCTCTCCTCTTCCAATCAGCCCTCGCTTTGACAAACAAGAATGCAATTCGAGAGACTCGTTCTACAGTACCCTCATATCCTCCCAAACTAAGGGGCAAAGCAGTGGGAACACCGGAGAAAAGCTTCAAACATTTATGATGAGCTTCGGCCAACCGAGCTTGAACATAGAAATGCATTCCTCATTCACATGACATCATTTCTCGATTACATAAAACGACGCAGAATGAGTTCATCGAATGAGGAAGCAAGAGTGAAAAGGGGGCTCAGGAAACTCGCTGCGTAGCAATTTGCGTTAGCTCTCTATCGAATTCATTCTCGTGTCGCATGCATAATTTGAGTGCTCTCCTCTTTTTCCGATGTATCCACACGTCTTCTTCATTCTGAGTCTTCTTACTCTACGGAAACATAATTGATGGATAGCTCTCCCCGTTATTTTCCCCCGTTATTTTATGCGCAATGCCGTTTCCTCCTCTGCCTCCCGCATAATTCAAATACCAGCCCGTCTCACTCCACTTGCTACAACCCTCTTCTTCTCTCACATGTAGATCGATCCTTCTCTCCATTCTCCACACTCTCTAAGTTTCTAAAATCTTCCCTTTTGCCTCCTTGATTTCCAACCGAAACACGACACTCATAATGGATGGTGAGTGAAAACACGAAATAAGGGAAGACAAACTTGAAAATAGACATTTGGGTTTGAACCGAAATTCAGCATAATTGAGAATAAACTGAGTTTTTTTCATCATTACATGTTTATCAGCTATGAATTGGTTCATAAAGTGCATGAATATAGTTAGGGCAGTTATGAGTATGGGAGTAGAGAGTCCAGACAGAGAGAGGGATAATGAGAAGCATACCGAACACGCTCAGATAAGGAGTAGCTAGCGGGGTATAATCGAGAATATGTGAATGGAAGCATAGTACAGACATGGGTAGAGAGGGTCTGTGAGTTAGCTAAACAACGGGAGTCATACGGAAGGGACTGGTGAATTATCTAACGGTGAGTAATCGAGGAATAATGGGGTGAATGGCATTAGATGGGGTGGATCAATAGTCTCGAAGATAGGAAGATAGGGAGGACGAAATATGAACTATTTGAGTGAATGGATTTGATGGGGTGGATCAATAGTCACGAGCGTAGCAGGACTCCTTAATCGCCTGGTTAACGTTGATGGTTCTGGAGAAAATCAAATCTTCCACGCAGTGGTCGTCGGCATTCTTGCAGTGTCCTGAGCACAATCAGAATCATATTATGAATCAGCAAAATCTGTATTGTTCATGGTCTTCGGTTGCGTGCAAACATTTCTTGATATCTCATTCCCGATTTCAAGAACTTTTCACACACCTCAGCTACATCGCACTCATAATCGACAAAACAGCCACTAATAAGTATAACAAGGGATACGAACCCTTATAGAGTGCACGAAATAATCGCCAATGGATGTGCAAACATTTCTCGATATCTCATTTCTCAATGCTCTTTCGCAGCCCAAGAAATTTTCGAACGCTCCAGCTAAGCAACTGATCATGCAAACGAACCCTTGCACTTGCCATCCTCCCCTCCACACTGCTCACGACACTGAGAAATGTCGACGTAGAAGCAAGAGTTAGCTGCAAGAAAAGGGATAAGTAATCAGGCAACTACTCGGGGAACCAATCACCCATGCCTGTGTTATGAGAAATAAATGGAAGACTACATTTCCTAAGAGAAACCAAGCAAGAGCCTCAGTTTTCCTTCAGATATGGTCATTTGCAATGCATGTTTGTTTCAGTTCATTATTTCCCCGGCTGAAAGACATCCCTATAATTTCCTTTCCACTGTCGAGGAAAGGGGAAACTGCTCTTCCACACGTACCCATTTTGTAGTAGCCTTCCTTGAAATGCTTTTTCTCCGGAGTGTAGAAGGTCATCACATCATCGCAGTCATGCTGGATCTTGAGGTACGGCTCGAGACAGTCACTGTTCTTCGCATCCAGTCCCTCAAAGCAATCACATTAGCAGTTGATGACAACTATCTAGGGAGATCTCCATTCCACAACATATTCTTCACAACACAGGGCAAGAGAGAAATGGTGAGAGGTTCCTTGATTTCTACCAACTTGGTGGGAGGATTTACCACCTAGTGTTCGAGATCAGGGCTATTGCCTATCGATACATGTACTAGGAAGCGGATCCACTAAGAGTGGGGATTTCTTACTAAGTGGTTGGAAGGAATCGGCGGTTATCAGAGAGGAAATCAGAGGTTATCAGAGATAAATCATTGGTTATCAGAGAAGTAATCAGAAGTTACTCACCGTTCCTCGGAGGTTCACTTCGGCAATTCCCTTATGCTGCTGAAATGCACTTGGTTACCTCCTCGGAATTGTGCCTCCACCGTTTGTCTCACATTTAATAGTTCGAAAAGCGAAATCACAATGTCAAAAACGTGGAAAATTTGGCAAAATATCATTGATTAAACCATCCCTTCTATCGCTCTCTCCAATGCTACTAAGAAGGCTCTTCAGTAGAGATGTCAGAATGAAGGATGACTCTACTCATTTCACACACTCTCTCGCCTACCTGATCGGTTAGAGAGTGTGGAAAGTGATGAGAGCCCTTCCTAATTCTCACATCCATACTCTACAGTATCTTCCTAATGCCGAGAATCACTGACTTCCCCAGTTAACAAAGACATACCTTGGCTTCTCCCGATGCGATCTCATCGTCCACTCTCTCCAATTCTACTAAGAAGGCTCTACAGTATCTTCCTAATGCCGAGAATGAGTGAGTTTTCTCTGTTAATAGACGCGTACCGAATCACCACCCGAGGACGGACCTCCACCTAACCATTATGAAGATCTTCGCGACAATCTATTTTGTCCCTTACCATGGTCTCTCTCTCTCTCTCTCTCGCTCTCTCCAATGATACTAGAAGACTACAGTATCTCCCTAATGCCGAGAATCACTGAGTTCCCCTTATAACTAAGACATACCTTGGCTTCTCCCGATGCGATTTCATCATCCACTCCGTACTCGTCCTGTTCCTGCAAATTGCAGAGATCTGAGAGAATTTAGAAACTCTCTTAGGAGACCGTACCAGAATTTTTGACCCGATCCTCGAAAAATGGTCCTAAGGCCAACTTTTTGCGTTGATTCTAAAAATAGACCTTAGGATGCCGTATCTTTGACCCCTAACTAGTTACAGCTACCGTAACCTTAGCACCCGATTGGAACAAGTACTGCACAGCATGCAAAGAAACAGCATTAGTCCGCATGAGATCATTCGAATGCTAACCCAGGACCAGAATTTGAGCACTTCGTCTAAGACAGCTGTTTCATAACAGTTGCTTTGCCGGATGAGTTCGCACATTTCGTCTACTACGCTTGTTCGCTTGCACTCAATTGGTTCATCATATTCTCTCACTTCAAAAGGCGCGCACTTTCACGAATAATAAATGACTTTCAAAAAGTCCCTAAATAAAATCGTTTCCCATAGGATTATTGAGGGAATTCGGAAAAGAAGTGTGAAAAAGAAACTAACCATGATCTTAATTTTAAACACGGCACAGGGATTGGAGTAGCAGCTCATTCGGAGGGTGAGATTGAACTCCACCCTTTTCATCCTTACTATCCCGACTGTGTCCAGAAGAGTGACGAAGTTGTGCCAAGTGAGATCATCGTTGCAAGCAACCTGAGAGGAGAGGCAAGAGAGTGGGCACTTCTGTACTTTTCGTCCCGGCCATTGTCAATAGAGTATTCTATCCCTACCCTCCTCACTCCCCGCCTCGCATCTCAGGATGAGCGGTCATAGAGAGGGACACCCTGGGCCGAGAAGTACAGAAGTTAAAGAGAGTGATTGCCATTTGGACAGCTTTTTGGACAATATGATCAAGTTTCGGCACTTATCTAGTTCACTGGAAGAGTGTCTAACCTCCATCTACCCCGACCAAGAACCCAGTGATTGGAAATTTCTATTAGGAATGAGTAAACTCAGCTTTTCTTCCGGAGGAACTAGACAAGTGCCCAAGTTTCTAGTTTTTCCAAGCCATCGCACTTGTGAACTGATCCTAACCCGCTAACCTAGGCAGTGAACGATGGTCTCCTAGTATTTGAGGAAGCAAGAAACCTGGGGAGCTGCAATGACGCAGAAGACCAACACAGCCAGCAGCTGCATTGAAGCTGTAATGAGCAAGAGGATGAGCAGAGTTGAGCAGGGAGCGAACAACGCGAAGAACGCGCCACTTTTGATAGAGAGAGTGAGAATCAGAGACGTGCAAGAGAGAAATCGATAATGTGGAGTAAAAGGATAGCGCAGTAATAAAGCAACAATGAAGCTAGGAAGGTTATCGAAGGGACCATCGCGTGCTATTGTACAAGATGAGGACTACATTTACGCGAAGCGGGCGGGTATATATAGTGAAAGAACGCATGCGTAGGAAGAATGGCTCTCGGAAGTCTTCTCTTACACTAAAGTGAAGGGAGAAGGCTTGACTGCCCATTCGTTCTGAGAGAGGGAGAGAAGGAAAGAGAGTGCATGTGGAATGAAGAGAACAGCTCTCATTCACCCTCTCCCGCCTCCTTCATTCTCTTCACTTCGCACACACTCTAGTGCAAGAGCCATTTCCTTCATGAAAAAGAGGCTGGAAGGGGAGGAAGAGGGATATTACTCTCTTCGACTCTCTAAGCTTTACACGCACTCTCAGTTCCCCTAACTAGAGGAGACGTTGAAGCTCTCTCCCTGCGTCATTCCCATCCATCTCTCTCTTTTTCAAACTACTTCCGGCATCTCAAGAGAGAGAAGGAGGGATGGGAATAGGACGAGGACCCTTGGACTCTATATTTGCCTCAAAGCCTCAAGACCCGTTCAGAGGGACCAGTTTGATAGATATAATCAGAGATAGCCTGTGAACTGAAGATAAAGACAGTGGGTTCGTCTCTTTACCCTCTTCTACGCACTCACTTTTATGTCTAAGAAACTATGTCAGACTAGAAGCGTCTGGGAAAAGGCAGTCCGTTGTTTGCGAGAAAGAGTGAAGACAAGTCCTCAACGTTCGATACAATTCAAGGAAGTGAAGCGTGAGAACAAAACAGTCATGAAGAACTCTTTCTTTATTCTCTTTTGAGTTAAGTCTTGTTTTCTCCAATCTTGGGCGATTCAAATCTCACGTAACGTTTTTAATACGGAGAGAAATACGTCGACCATTTCTTAGATTTTTATCGTGCAAAAATGAGCCTAGTTCGCTCTGACCGATGAGAAGGGGAATACTTTACTTTCAAACATGAGATGGTGCATACATGTAATTCACAGAGACGTTCTTATCGAAAT
>LS506392.1:266806-279719 GCA_900490845.1 Pristionchus japonicus | reverse complement strand
ATTCCCCTTTTAAATTTCGCGCCTTTTCCACATACCTTACCATCAATTCGCTTTTACTGTGTTCTTGCTCTGTTCCCGAGACAGATTCTCGGCTAGTTCACGTAATTGTTGCTGTTTCTCGAAGGGGATTCGTCAATAAAGCTCTTCTAATCAACCGCCACTCCCTCGTTCCAACTACACGCCAACAGACTCCTTTATTAAATTAAAGATCAAGGATCAACGTACAAAGTGATTGGACGTTTAGGAGCCTCATACCAGAAATCTTTTCAAATGTACTGAAACATAGCACACAAATTTCCGGAAATTTCATGTTCCTGAGCGCGAGCTCCTAACCATCTGAGTTCGTAACGACCTTTCACAATCTCAAGTTCAAAAGAAAATCAACTAACTGTGAGCTTTTGTCGAAGAGTATTTGATCTGGAAAGCATTTGGAATACAGATACTGAGATCATTGACATTTTTAGAGCTCTACTCCAACATGAATTCTAGTCAAAGTGTGAGTAGCCAAAGTGGAGATAATTTTCTCCTCGAACTTTACGTTTCACTAATAATTCTAGTATTCCCAGTTCTAAAGGCAGCACGACAATGGCACGAAACATATGCTGGGACCGAGAGAGAGAAAGGATACCGATCACCGGAAATATTCGCTGCTTGAATGAATCGATACTTAGAGAAGCAGATAAGGAAGTCGACTTCGTGGATGTGGAGATTCCTGAAAAATTGCAAACAAACGATGGGAATAGAATAATGCACACTCCTTTTGTGAATTGCCCAGAGACGATAAAGCATTGGAGTGATTCGCCTCTTATTCCATCCTAGATCACACGAAGACACGAGCCGAAGTTCGCGATCCGGATGTGGCGAGAGGGCATGTGAACCAATTAAAGCGATCGAATTTTGCAAATCTGCTTCTAGGCTAACGTAAAAGGAACAGATTTAGGTAAAAATGACTCAAACTCTATCCGTATTTCACACACTCAATCATGCTCACGTGCAATTTTCAAGTCGTATGGTGTATCCGGCTTCTGCTCCCAATCAACTTCCGAACTCGTTGATACAACAGCCACATTACTGCAATTGCCACGAATCAATCATGTTTCACCGAAACTATGCAGATGCACACTAAGGAGTAAGACAATTCGCGCCAAACATTTCCGACCATTTCGTAAGTACTTGACAATCCCGATTGAGTTCATGTTTCATGAGTACTACGAATCCGCCTCTCGAAAGGATAGGCCCAAACAAATTGAAAGGAAACACCTCAAACTTTGCATGTATTTGATGCACTATTCTCCTCACTCCTTCCTTCAACCTCCCCCACTCCACCCTCTCCCTCTCATCTATTACCATAACTAACCGTGGACTTCTCGATCTGCTCCTTGATCTACTTCTACTTCTTGATCGACTCGTTGAATCACTCTCCGAATCAGATCTTGATCTTCTTCTTCCCATTCCTCTTCCGATCCAACGGATCCTTGACACTGAAATTGTGAAGAGTTTCCCTCCTTCATAGCTCATTCCCTTAAGTACCCCCTCTATTGAGCACTCTCGCTCACTCATCTGGTGACGGCATCAGGACAAGTAGATCAAAGAAGTGTCGACTATTTTTTGCATGGGAATCTTCTCAATATCACAGGTCACACTTCCCTAGTGTCCCTGCTCGAGAGACGCTAATTATAAAAGTATACAAATAGGGTTACGGTCATGAAATATCGTGCTATCTGCACAACTTGTACTGTACAAGTTGACAATGTACCTGAATTCGTTTTTGCTACCATATCAGTTTCACAGAAATTTCCTATCAACTCGGAATATGATACGATAAACAGACTATCTAACCTCTACTAAGCGGGAGGAATAATGAACACATCTACCGTAATCCCCCAATCGATATCCTCACCAGCCTACCGTACTCTCATCTACTTTCCGGCTTCTCGTCCTCCTAATACAAGCAGCCGCCAAACAGAACTATGATCTACCGTAATCCAATAAATCGATAATTCATTTGTATCGTACCCTCATCTTCCGTCCCGGTTTCTCATCATCGGCCATTGCCCCTCTCTATGCCATCGACATCGGTCGTCGACGCGCGAGGAGAAGGCAGTCCCGTTCTTGGAAAGGGTAGGGCATACTCACCCTGCAGGCAGCCCGTCTCGTCCTCCTCGATCGCGATGTCCTCGCCGTCGCTCTCGTCTGCGATTAATATTTAATTAAACCAATTTTACATTTTAATTATTGTACAATGATGAAGCTGCAACTTCAAAAAATTGTCAATCCCCAGTGTTGCACATGCCATTTACAGAGATGAGCCTGTGTCGAGAGTCGTGAAGCGAATAGGAACTCAATCGCAAATGGAATGTGCATTGAAACTATTGTGAACATAATGATAATTTCTCAGTGAATTGTGATATTTTTCAATCATGAGTTGCGCAAGCCAAGCTTGCTCGCGAGACGATTTTTTTAGCAAACACACAAAAGAGGGAAAGTGAGCAGCTGAATAAAGAGATATCAAAGAGAGCGATTCAAAACCAGCTTATGAGAGATTTTGTGATCCGTGCAACACACTCGTGTAAACAACGAGATCCTCTAAAATCACGTAATGGTGGGCCGTCGCCTCATTTCTCTCTTGGGCGATCGATTCATGAGGAAGACGCCCAGCAACTCAGGTTGCAGAGGTTACGGTAGTGATTGATCTTGAGTATATGAAAATTAATCAATATTCAAATTGATCGGCAATCAATAGGGAACTAGGCGCAAAAAGGATTAAGTCCTACTAAGTAGATCTGAACAAAATTATAAACACAGCTCGTAAAATACGTTCACATTGGCATACAATTGGATACACTAAAGCAATATCGGTCTATTCTCGCTTCACGTCTCCGATGACTTCCAAACCGCGAGCAAACCTCTCAACGTTCATATTTTTTCAGTGCACGCTAACTAAAAGCGATAGACTAAAGCAAAACAAGCACATAATTCGGCTCAACGCACCAAGATAAGGCTGAAGCAGCGCATTATATTTCCGAAAATGACCACAAACCTCAAAGATGAAGTTTATCTGCGGGCACTCGTCGACGGCGCGCTTCACGCTGAGGAAAACGGCCTCCGCGCCTCATCTCGAAACAGTTCTGCAAGGAATCGAGTTTATCAAGTTGTTCCGAAAGTTTCTGAGGTTTTTTGACATTGAATGTTCTGTCTTCTCCCACTTCCTCTGTTCGGCCTACCAGCTCATGCTTTCACTAATTCATAAGGCCTGCGATACTCTTTCTATAACACCTTTGATCAGGCCTTTTCGATCAAAAGCACGGATACTATGACAACTTAAAATGTATATATAAATCTCATTAATACCACAATCGCGATTAAATTTGATAGTACTCTCGTTTCGACCAAAGCTCCCCGTAAAATATGCAGCGGAAATTCTAAGGATAGATAGTGTTGTCTGTTTGGATAGACCACTGAGCTGCAATTTATCAAAACAAAAAGCTCAGAAACTTTCGGAACAACTCTGTAAAAGAAGTGGAAAACGACTGCATTGCGTTATTAATGTTCAAACAGATGAAACAGTCTAACTACACAAGACAAATATCGCCAAGAGTTGATGAATGCGGATGACAAAGAAAAGGCAACGCAGAGTAACGGGCCAATCAAGACAAATAGGGGAAAGATATGTCGTTACTGGTATTGAGAAGAATCAATTACAAGTGAACAAGCGTAAAAGCGCTAGTGGAGGATGGGAATATTAGTCGAAACATGACTGGAGAAATTGCTAGCAAGTAAAACGAGCTAGAGATGTGCCGAATGAGGAAAGGAAGTTAAAAAAAAGGGCAATATGTACCGTAAGTTTTCACCGATTGAAAGAAAGTGCAGTATCCACTAATCGATTGAGTACAGTATCCATTGTACGGCTACCGTGTTCATCGATTGAGTACAGTATCCATTCTACGGCTAGTGTTCATCGATTGAGTACAGTATGCATTCTACGGCTACCGTGTTCGTCGATTGACTACTGTATCCATTGTACGGCTACGGTGTTCAGCGATTGAGTACACTATCCATTCTACGGCTACCGTGTTCATCTATTGAGTACAGTATCCATTCTACTGCTACCGTGTTGATCGATTGAGTACAGTATCCACCGTAAGACTACGGCACTCATCAGTGCATTGGCCAACATACCATCCCTCCCCTGGCCACTCTGTCTCCGCCGTGTCCGCGCTGCGCGCCGTCATCTTCCATCTTCGCCAACTTCTCCTCGAGTAGCTCGTTGTGACGAACGAGTCGCCGTATCTCTCGGTCCTGCATTATGGATAGGGTAATACTAAGAAAGAGACCTAGTAGTGTCAGCCCACTGAGGTCAAAGATCAACATTTCAGAAAAGATCAAAGACCAAAGACTATAGTGAAGATCAAAGTTCAACATTCGCAGTGAAGATCAAAGATCAATATTCCCAGCAAATGTGCTACCTTGGACGGGCAACGTCGGCAGCGCTTCCCGGCTTCACCCTGCTCCATCAACTGCTCTCCCTCCATCGACACACGCCTCCCGCCCTCGCCAGCTCTTTCTTTTTCTTCTCGGCCCGCGCACCTCTGCAAAGACCAAGATTAGACTCCCTCTCACCAGTCGACAGTTTCGTGGTTTTCAGCTAAGTTCATGTTGCCAAAACCGGAAGTATAGAGGAGAAATCGAAAGTTCAAAGATCACAGTAAGGCGAGAGAAGAAGATCAGAGATCGGCCCAAAGTCAGTGTTCAACGAAGAACAATGAAAGACCAAAGATCATCCCGTAGTTAGAGTTCAGAGATCAAATAACATCGCTGCATACTACATGCATCCTCCTCCTCCCACTCACCGTCGTCGAATCCGGCCGCAGCGATGCTCATGCTGCTGGCTGCAGCTGCGGCAGATGAAGCTGTCGTCGGATGGGGCGATGCTGCAGTATGCTGGAGCTGCAAGCATACGAGCCGAATGGAGAAAAAAAAACACACTTAAATATTTCGAGTATGTGTTCATTCGAAAGCTGATACAATGACCAATTTCGAATACGAAAAATTAATATTCGCTAATTAATTACGTTTTCCATTTGCCGGTTTCCGGATATTTAGTCGCTGCGACTAACTGCTCAACATATTTTTGTGCTTTTTTCGACTTTTCCCTTTTCTCATCGATTGCTTCGTTTTCAATGGTTAAACCGCTCGTTTCATTATATTTTGTCGTTCAGAACCGACGGGACCATGCGGGAGAGCAATTGCAGAAACGTCGGACCGACAACGACGCCGTCACAGGCGTCGAATTTGAAAAGATGAGTTTCTTCTCTGTATTTCCCTTGTTTTTGCACAGTTACTGTCACTAATGGATTGCATTTAGCTCAATCGCCGGATGAGGAAGGCTGCGGCGTGCCGTAGGGACCGCGTATTAGTGATTGACCAGGTTGGGACCTCATTCCTTTTTGCTCTCGCACTTTATCACCCGTATTTGCTGCAAAATTCGAGCAAACAGGTGTTCAAGTTATTGAGCTTACCCTCCATAGTATTGCGGGAAACCGACGACTCGGATTTTGGAGAGAAAATGGTCAAAACCTCGATTTGCTGCTCAATTTTCGCTTCGAAATTGGTGAAATGGTTTTCCTGCTACTTCAAGCTGTTCAAATGCTGTATTCATGCTGCCAATCACTCTAATTCATGCTGTTATCCCCGAATTGTTGATCAAATTACTAATTCCAGCCCGCCTCGACCCTGCTCGGCCGCTTCTCAAGCGGCGACCCTCCCTCCGACCAGGTTGGTGTATCTATTTATATTCTGTGATGAATCTCTAACCAGTTATTCTAAAACGCGTAGTTGGTGGTGAATTGCTCGTCCGTTTCGCTAGAACCGAGGTTATGCTCGATTTTGACCTGGAAACTCGTGCTTCAGCGTTACTTGTAATACATTATCGATCATTTCATTCTGTTTTCCTCAACAAATGCGCTTATTTATATTCGAGCGTGTTGTACGCAGATTCGTAGGCATTTCATCGTCAATGAACCCGTTATTTCAGGTCTGCCGCCCGCCGTCTTCCTCGATGGACGTCGACATCGTCGTCTAGAGATTGGAGAGGAATCTTCCTTTCCAATCTCTACTCGTCTCTCTCAGGTCAGCTTATGTTTTATTGATTCTTATTAAATATTTAGTTGAGAACCATTTGTGTTTTTTTCCCTCTCAGGTCCATCGGGCCTGTTCTACAACGCCCATCCTCCCTCCTCTCCCCTCCTCAAACACCACCCAGCGGCCGCGAGCCCGCTCGACTGATCTTTTAAGTTGTAAGTAATTTTTGTGTTAAACTTCTTTTTTACCGGAATCATTGCTGTTGTTTGTGCACATGGGAGGGACATTGAACAAAGGAGGAAATACAGCTCGATAGTAACACATTTATCTTCATAACAGACTGGAACAACGGGAAATCGATTAGTAATAGTCATTGAAATCATCGTAATACTCGAAAGGAGGAAAGGCTACTTGTCTAGGCCGCGGGAGATATTGTGATTGGAGAATGAAGTAGGGGTGGCTCTGTAAGGAGTAGAGACCACGAATTGGCCATTCTGAGATCTGCCGGAAACAGGGAAATTTGGTCGATTAGATTCGATGGAGTTTGAGAGAAGGAGTAGTTGTGAGCGAGAGACTGGGAGGAAGTGGGTCGAGATGAGGAGAAGAACAGGAGGGCAATATTGTTTCTCCTGTGTACGAGCCTGCTCCAGTTGTCTCTCGTAGAGATTGTCCTCGTTGCGGGCAGCATTTGCATTAATGCGCTGCCTCACCTGCGATCTCCAGTTACGAGCAGGGCTGGTTTTCTTGAGCTCAAGAATTCTTGAAAGTCAAGAAATTATTGATATTTTTCAATAAATTTCTTGTTTGAGATTTTCTGATTTTTCTAGCAAGAATTTTCTGAAAATCAAGAAAGATTTCACATGTGATTTTGTCTAAAAATTCAAAATTCGAATTATGAATGAGGAAGATTTTGAGTATTTGGCATTTTTTAACCATTCAAAAATGATATGACGAAACATTTAAGTGAAAAATGTTAGTTTATTGGAAAATTTGTTCAGAAAGTGCCATGACGTCATGACACACTTAAAAGCTGCCTCTGTTCAATGTTATCCAGACTCTCGAAAAGTGGTTCCAAAGCATTTTTTGTGCATGAATTGCTATAATATCACTAAAACAAGCTAAAAATTGGCATGAAAAGGCTATTCAGGACCGTCCACATGTATTTCTTGAGATTTCTTGAATTTCAATAAATTCTTGAAAAATTTTCAGAAAAAAATTCAGAAAACTTTTTTCTGAAAATATTTTTCTTGCACAGCCCTGGTTACGAGGCTCTCTGTAGATCGAGTGGCGTCGTCGGTGAAAGATGACCTGAGGAAAGAGTTGTGAGTAGGGATGTCCACCCAATACCAATAGCCAATTAATTGGGTCGATTTGCATCTCCTATTCTCCCTCTCACTTGGTATTGTATGAGAGTGAGAGTGAAATGCAAATGACCCAATTAGTTGGGTATATTGACTTTCGCTTGACTTTTTTGAACTTTTTTTCCGAATTGGCTCCCCTGAAGTTAGATTTTTTAAAATGGGCTGTTTGATCGTTACTTCATGAGTACAGAAAACAAAATTAGTTTAACAAGATCCACGAGGAATCAAAAATCGCGATAGCTTTCGCCCAGATATCTATTCCGAGTTGTTTTCAGATTCTAATTGCTGATTAATTTGATTGTTGTAAAAAATTTGGCAAATGCACATTTTGAAAAAGTCAAGCGAATTAATTGGGTCGATTTGCATCACCGATTTCCCCCCCCCCTGACATCATGATCGCTCATCTCCTTATTCGTTGTTAATCATTAAAATGTGTCAATCGAATATCTTCGCAGGACATTCTCATGATGTCCTTATTCGTTTCGTCCACTTCTTCCCCAAACTTCGTCCCACAATTCCTCTTCCCGATTTCCATGACCATTCATGCGTGTTCTCATCACACCATCCAATGTACAGTGATCACACAAATTCTAATTCACAATTATTTTATTCACGTCGCCGAGAGACCCAATCAAGGGTTGTACTCGATGGGGAGGTTCTTTCTGCGGACCATGCCGTCTCCCTGGAACCACTCGCGGCGGAACTGCTTGGCCGCTCCGTCGGGGGTGTTGGTCCACTCGATGGTCACACGGTCGTTGTTCGTGTCCTGGAGAGATGTTGTTAGTCGATAGTCAGAGATACGGTATTAATGTTAAAGGGGGAGTCATCATTAAGGTTAAAGGAATACGACAACCAAAATAAGGGTAGGATACGGTAAGTTACGATAATCCAGGGAAGGAGTCGATGAAAAAGTGGGGATACTGTATCCAAAGGGGATTTCAGATCCGAGCTTACAGTATCTTACATTGGAGTGATCTCAAAGGCTTTCCGAGGCCAAGGGAGAGGGGTGTGGGTCAGGGCTAAACGATACCTCCTGTCCGTAGGCGAAGGCATCGCAGGAAACGGCGATAAGGGCGTTCTCCTTGGGGTCCAGGACTCCGGCGGCGGGGTCGACGCCGAGTCTCTTCATGTTGGTGGTCTTGAAGGCCCATCCGATACGACGAGCGGAGGAGTTGGTCACCTGAGATGGGTTGGGTTACTGTAGGAATGCATGGTAGAGGTACGGTAATGGGATACAGGGACTTGAAGACTACGGTAGGCCAGGGATACGATAATGGATAGAGTTCTGTAAAAGGGTGCTACGATAAGACAGGATCAGGGGCCTAGAGGATAAACCGTACCTTGATGTGGTAGGTGTGCTTGTCATCGTAGGGGGCGTTGAAGACGATCTTGGTGCCGGGCTGGGTGGCGATGTCTCCGGGAGGAACTGACTGAGCCATGTCGACGACTAGGTGAGAGGAGGAGACCGCTAGGGCGGGCTTAAATAGGGGAAAGTGACTCGCTTACCATCATTCTTCTCCAGGCAAAGTGGGGGATGAGAAAGGCGAGAGAACACGCTCTCTCATTTGACTAGATTAGAGAAGAGGGGATGGCGAGTACGAGGGAAATGAGATATTTTGTGAGGAGAGATGTAGGGCAGCAGGGCATTAGGGCAAAGGGGAATCGATGAATAGCATAATCGTTGTTGATGTTGCGTCTGTTGTTGATAGGACAGATCAAATTCAACCAATGAGAGCAGTCAGGCTGGAAAGACGCTTTATCTTGAAGCACAGAAAGAAAAAAAGAAGGCTAAAAGGTAGGGACAGATCATGCGATCGTTGAACTTTCTCCAGATATGTATATATGGGACTTAATTTAAAGTTACCGAACATGGACGAAAATGACCTATTTTTTAGTTTTTCATTGGATAGAGCATGGTTGAATTGGTAATGCTGACCTATTAAAAAAGTCAGAAAATCGATAATTAACCCAGGAAATGACTTTGGCATTATGCCCGAACAGGCCTGAACAAAGGGAATTGCGCCAATTCAAATTTGAATATGAGGAGACTCAATTCAAAATAGGCGAAATAATAAGATTGAACTAGAGTCACCATCATTCTCTTCGGAGATGTTTATAGCGCGGGTCTAGTCTCTTTTTTTTCTCGCGATTCATTGTAATCATACCTTTCAGGATCGCCGAGAGTTCAACAGCTGTAGAATAACTGAGTTCGGTTTTCACTTTATTTCTAAGTTCATTCAACAATGTTAAGATACTCGCAATTGTTCGTTCTCCACTCTAGCCGTTCTTACTCTATTGATTTTCTCAAGAGAATCGCTCAGAATGTTAAAATGGGTTTTCTTTCGATTCACGTGAGTTAGAAGTTTGCCGCAATCGCCTCGAAGCACCAATCGTTTTCAATCCCTAGTTCAGTAGTTGTCATAACTCAATCACCGATGTCTAGTTCTCATCCCTGTATGTGGAAGTAGGATCTGAAAAATGCGCACAAATTTGAAATCCAATTTGAAATGTCACGGTACTGCATATCTTTTCAGCTCGGAGGTAGAAGCTTTGACAGCAAGGTTTACCAAATGATAAAAAACCTCAACATCGACGAAATGATTCTTGGCATTCCGGTAATTTCGCTGAGACAGGCACGATTCAGTCCGCATATTTGTCTTTCAGCATTTCATCCTCCCTAATGACAAGACCGATATTGATTTTTTCTCGAAGCTTTTCCTAATCGATCTTGTGAGAACATGCAAAAAAATCAGGATAGATAATTTGCCTGACATAACTGCAGCCGAAGTTCATACAGTGTACAAAGTGAGTCACTTTTCCGCACTCGGAAGCATCCAATACCGAGCCTACTCTTCTCAAGCGGTTTCTCAGGGAATGATGCATGGTACTGCAAAACTTCGTCGCTTTCGTTTGATCGAAATTATGACAAAAGAGATGAGAAATTTCCTTGGGCGGATCGGAATCAGAAAGGAAAATAACTACCGGGCGGATCTATTCTCTAAAAGGGAAGTATGACGGGTAGAAATTGAGTTTCCTTTTTTGCGTTTTTTTTTCAATGTCGTGTGTTGAAATATCGTGTTTTTTGGGCTTCCGGAAAAGATTTATAGTGTTTTTATCCTGCTGGAAAAGATACAACGCTCCGGAAAAAACAATATGTGATAAATCCTAAGGGAAAAGTTCAATGATGTTTTTTTCCCTGCGGAAAAAACAATATGTGTTTTTTCCGCAGGAGGAGGTCCTGTGTTTTCCGGAAAAAGCAATACTTGTTTTTTCCGCAGGGAAAAGATCACGTTTTTTAGCCATTTTCTCGGTTTTTCCTCCGGAAAAGTTCAACCGATTTCCGGAAAAGTTCAGCGTTTTTGGCTAAAATGGCACTTTTCGGCGGAAAAGTACAAAGTTCAAATATGAAAAATAAATGTTTCTAAAGTGCAAAATAAGTCTTCTACGGGTAGTATACTGTGTAGTAGAGTATGGGGGGAGTGATTCCAAGCGTTTTCACGCTTTTTCCTCTTCAGACGCGTGTCGACGTCGACGTCGACTTCGACGATGACGTCTTCGATGACTGCAATATTTCAAGATCATTTTCCTCTTCTTTTCGAATACTTTTTTCAAATTTTCCCATTGTACCCTTTTGTTACTATTTACTCACCTTTTTCTTTTTCGGCTCCTCTTCGATGTAGCCAGCTCTCTTGCCGGGGGACACGGCCCTTGTCTGAAGTGTGTCTGTTATTCAAAGCACTGATAAAACCGATAAAAGAATATCTGATTAATATACTTACCGTATTCATCTTCTTCCTTTCAACTTCATACTCCACTCGTCTCACGCTGAGGAATCGGCCTCTGTAATGCTCAGTATTGCTTTCGATTTTCCGCGTTTCTTATATCCTACCTTTCTCTCTCATGATCTCCGGTGCCTCTGGGTTCGAAATATCGTCCTGATATGCATTTCATTACTGTCGTGCTCAAAGGTATCCCGTTTTTCAGGGGCTGGATATCTCCAGTGAGCACAACTCAAAATACAGCAAAAACAGCTTTATGCTAAAATAATACGAAAAAAGCAAAATAACAGTGTGTTGAATCTCGGCGGAAGTCTTCCCCAGTCCGGCTTCTGCAACTAATACAATTCCAAGCAGTCTATATGGATCGAATAACTCACTCTGACGGGCTCAACCGGTCGTTCTCTACTAGTCGACTGTCGCCAGCTCCATGCTGGGGCCCTCGGTCCGTCTGGATGAATAGTATTTTGTTATTATATAACTTACTACTGTAACGTGGCAAGCCAAAAGCAAGCCAGTAGGCATCACACCTGGGTTTCTCCCAACGGGAAAACGGCAACTAGAATCGATTACATCATGTACCCCAGGGATCTCTGCGTAACTGATGTGGATGTAATCAACTGCATTCAGTTTACTTCGGACCACCGTATGGTGCGCGCGTCTTTTCGAATAGAGGGGAGACCACTCGGTCGACTCGGTGGAGGCAAAAATGACAGCGTACTAGATAAGGACCGATTCAGAGAGCACCTTGAGAGAGTGCTACAAGGGATCCCAGTGGGTGCGGATTACGGTACTCTAGTCTCTGCCATTCAAAGGGCATCTCGTTCTTCAACCACTCCCGCATCTACAGTACCCCGGTATTCTCCTAGGACAATCAAACTGTTCGCAGAGCGTTTCAAGCTCAAGGCGACAGCGCGGGGAAGGGACAGGGTAGAGTGGGTCACTATCAATAAGGCCATAAGGGGCAGTATCCAACAAGATGCTGTCGATAGAATGACTAGGATGGTAGAACGGGCGGTCGAGGAAGGGAGAAACTACAGTAAGGCATTGGGGAAACAGAGTGCAGGGAAAGAACGCATAGTGAGACTGCAGGGAGCTAGAGGGATGGTCAGTAGTCAGGCAGAGCTAGAAGGGGTATTCCGGGACTACTACAATGATTTGTATAGAGGGGACGGAGGCAGAAACTACCCAGTGAGAGAGTCGGAGGATGATTTCATCCCCGTAGAGAGAGACGAAATTGAAAGCGTGCTCCGAGGTTTCACATCAGGAAAATCACCGGGGGAAGATGGGATAACTGGGGAAATGCTGAAGGCGGGCGCGGATCTTCTCTCTCCTTACCTGGCCTCTATATTCAATGGCATCCTGCAAAATGGAACCATTCCACCAGGCTTCGGAGATAGTCGCACCATCCTTCTTATATATCTGATCGGAAAATCATTCCGACAACCATGGAATAGCGTTACGCAGTAGTAGTGGTGCCTGTGACAGGCGCTGATGTAATATGGAGTGACGCGAGGCCCGCCCGCTCAACCTAAAGCATGCCAAAGTGGCCATCTCACGACCCCGTCAAACTTGCAGGGCGAGTATCAGACAGTCAGAAATAGAAAGTGACAATTCCACGCACTCCACAGAGTTAGTTGGACCCATCCCCAACCCTGATACCAGCCACGACCCAATCTGAGACATCAAGCGCAC
>LS506392.1:190482-223902 GCA_900490845.1 Pristionchus japonicus | reverse complement strand
ATGGCATACGCGTGAAACACAGGAGTAGTAAGAGCGGCCGTGCTTGAAATGTTTTTGTTACCCAGACGACGATTACTAATTGAGATGCGACTATTTCATCCAACTATGGCATACGCGTGAAACACAGGAGTAGTAAGAGCGGCCGTGCTTGAAATGTTTTTGTTACATAGACGACGATAACTAATTGAGATGCGACTATGTGATACATTATAGGTGGGACCGCGACCTTCTTCCTTACTTTATTATTATTATAAATTAACTAATTAAATTAAACAACCCACCTCTTGCCCGACTCGCTGGCCGTGACGATCGTGTGGTCGTCGAGGTACGTCATCGACGTGATCGAGGGAGACGGACGGACGGGCATGAATCGTTCTATGAAAGGATGATGAGTGGAAGGAAATCGTGTGTTTTATATTGGCTGTAAGGATCGCTCGTCATCCATCATCTCCATTACACCAAGAACCCCAACACCAGACAGTCAAACAACTTGATGAATGCGGACTATCAATGCTTCATAAATGCTACTAATCAGCGCACATTATCTACTTCCGATCGGTTCAAGGCGTCCGTCGGAAATATATCTCTGTACCGCTCTAGTTAATTCCGAAAATTATTCTGGAATCTCACCACTCCCCCTCTCGGATTGATCTGCCGTCTCCTTCTAACCAACATACTAATATACCACCCAGCACTTCCTACAGTCGATGCCCTCTTAACTTGAACTCTCACCACTCTGCTCCACCAACCACCGGATTGACAGGTTCTCGCATTTCGCGCGCTCGCTAGTTTTTATCTAGCACACGGAACTTTTTCTAAGTTTTCGAGAGTGTTAATAGGCAAATCTCCTCACCACTCCTCCTCCGTCCTCCGCCCACCGCTGGCTGCGGCTTCATCTGGTGGCAGTTGCGGTAGTCCTTGCACGGCCGACGGTGAGCTTGCCCGTTCTGGAAAAGGATTACTGTAAGATTACGGTAGTAGAACAAGCTCTCCAAGAACAGTACTCCATTCAGGATACGAGACGTTTACCCTCTGTGGAAATGGACGTGTTCTCTGTGGAGCGAGTCGGTTCAACCAAGTTTCACTAGCATGCTATCTAGAAGATTTTTGTTCTTCAATAAGTTCAACACACGATATGGAAACCATATTCATTATCAAAAGATTCCGCGGAAGAGATACCATGCGATTAAAACAATCATTTAAAAAAGCTATCGTAACCCCATTCAGTCACCGTATACCTGAGCGAGCGGCGCCACCCTCCGATCCCACGTGAAGATGCAGCCGTCGCGGCCGCCCGTCGCGAACAGATCTGCAGAGGAGTTGTGATTTCTTACAAAATGGAACAGATTAAAATTTCTCAACAAGTTATACAACAGGTCTCATGTCCAGTAAAAATCTGTCGAGTTCAAAATAATGAAGAAAGGGAGTAGTAGGATCACTGCGCCTCTTAAGACCAGCGTATTACTTCTTCTTTAAGCCAAAAATGAAAGGCACATTGAAATCTCCAGAAGGGTTTACATTTGGGGTTGATATGATCGACAACTTATTACGCCAGTCTAACATGAGTGCATTCGAATTTTTGGTGATACAAAAAATGACCGGGTGAAAATAGCATTAAAATCAGAGATGAAATACATACGTAAACACAACGTAACAGATCCATGGCCTAGTGGTCTAAGGCGGCGAAAATTGGAACACATGGTGTGCATGGGGGTGTCTGGTTCGAATCCCACCCCTGCAAACACTTTTGCCAAGCTTCAAAACACTTTTGCCAAATATGAGGTTAACTCCTCAATGAATGGCAAACGTGTTTATTGGGGTCGGGATTTGAACCACACCCCGCAGGGTACACCATGTGTACTACACCTTGTGTACCTTGTGCCGCCTTAGACCACTAGGCCATGGATCCGACGGTACCCTTTTCATCTCTGATTAAAATCACCAAGTCAAGAAGAAATTTAGGGGTGCTATTCCAACGGACAAGAAACCATTTCCGAATGAGTTGAAAGCCAAACTAGAAAAAAACGACAACAACAGCAAAAGTAGCAATTATGACTCACTCGAGTTATCGGGCGCGAAGGCTGCTGCTCGCACGCTCTTGTCGTGTCCGAGGAAGAGCGAAGACTTGACGGGCGCCCCGAGCGTCCAGATACTGTAATGGATACTGTAAGTCAAGACCAGATACTGTAATTGACATTTCTAGGATATTGTAATTGGTACAGTAAGCCCGAAAACAACGGTACTGAATGGCCAATCGAAATGCACCAATCAATGAGCAGGGAAAGCGGCCATCCATATTGCACGATGATCGTAAATTTCGCCATACATTCGTAAGATCACTGCGGAGAGGAGCCGGAGTCCACTTACCGGATGTCGCATCCAGACATGGTGAGTATCTCGTCCCGATTGCCGGGCACTGGGACGATGTCCATGACGACGCCCGGATGGGCTTGGAAGTCTGAATGGAATGGATTGATAAAGGATCTTATTACAGGTAGAACTGTTTTGTGAAAGCAACAATATCCATTTTTGAGTTTCACCTTTCCTACTTACGCGAATGTTTTGCATTCTGAATTACGTGATAAAAATTGATGCATATCCATCTAGAGGAGAGAAAATACTACTATTACAATATGTCAAGACCACGCGAAAGTCTGATATTGAGAGCAGCAGTTTGTGCCTTGAGCGGGCAACTTAATCATTCTACAAAAGGACTACAGTGACCGTCGTGCTAGAGTATTGGTAATCAGATCAGAGTCGAAAATTCAGTTACAATGCTGGACTGCTTCCTCCTGTCTCGCTGGCGCCGCGTCAACGTTCACCACGCACACGTTGCCAGTGTCCGAGCCGATGTACAGGATGTTCTCGTCGGCCAGGGAGAACTTGCCCGTCACCCATTGGTCTTCCTGCGATTGGTTAATTAAATATGCAAATAACTTTAATTGATGAACAGAAAAACGGAAGAAACATCCGAACTCGAGGTTTTACGAATCCTTGTCAATTTTGAGTTTCACCATTCTTACTTACTCTTACATTTTTGGAATCGTTCCGAAAAGTATCATCGATTTGTTCCCATCACGTCACTATGCAAGTCATTTCCCAGAAGGGCCTTTCTTACCAGTAATGTGCACTGCAAGTGAGGCTAAACTTTCGCGCGCGCGCGAAAAACGGGAATGTTGTACACGCGACAACTATTGAAAAGGGGTATTTTGGCTAGAACTTTAGCATACATAGGACAGAATATTGATACAGAGTGGAACGCAAAGCAAAACTGACCGGAGCACTGGAGAAACCGGGCGAGAAGTAGTCCTCGAAGTAGTTGTTCGGCACTCGGCGAGGGCCAGGCCGACCACGGAGAAGCGAGAAATCCATTGAGAGCCTTTTTTTAGTTATAGCTCATCTGAGAAAAAAATAGATTAGGGCAATAGAAAAGTAGTAAAGAAGAAACGAAGGAAAGCGTCATTAAGCAACCCTGTCACCGTTATCAGTTCAAACGCAATCTCTTACCGCGCTGCCATTTCCCGGCTCTGCACTTCGATTTCCCCAGCTCAAGGTCATTTGTAGTTTGTAGTGTGATGTCCAATTCGTTTTTGCTCGTCCAGTCGATTGATTCCTCTTGATTTACTGTATTCTCGATTTTTATTTTCATGTTTTCTCGTTCGCATGCGCTCATGTGACCATTGCAGATGGGTTTTAACGGTTTTACCGTTGCTCTGGCTCTTCTTCTGGTCTTGTCAGCCCTAGCAAGCGCAAAGGCTGGCAAGTTCCGGATGGAGAAGGTCAACTACATCTACGACAAGGCACTCCAGCACATCCAGGACAAGCAACGGCTTTCGAGGCTTGAGGTATACATTCTAGTTATAATTAATTAGTAGTTAATTACCAATTTAAATAAATTCCAGAGCGAACTGGGCGGCTTCGACCGCATTCTCATAGAGAATAAAGAGCATAAGGAGGCCGGCAAGAGCAACAAGGTGCGTTTTTGTTGTCCATTTCTCTCGTTTTTGTTAGCCAGCTATTGTTGTCGAGTGTGTGCAGTTTTTTGCTCGTTGCTCACTCGTTGTTCCCTTCTCTATCACTCTCTTTCTCAGGAAGAGACAGCGACGATCGATCGCAAGCTTCGCTCGTTGCTCGACAAGTACGACTTGTCGCAGGTGCTGGACGCATTCGAGAAGGTGAGCTAATTTGTAATATTCACTATTTGCAATTTGTAATGTTCACTTCGCACCACCACTGCTTAGATTCTGCGACCAAAGAACCGTAAGCCTCCGCCCCGAAAGAGGAAGGTTGGTTGGTTGGTAGTCGTGATTGTGGTAGTGCATTCCATCTGTGCGCTAGGTGTTTAACGTGTTTCGAAACTCCCTGTTTAACCGCTCTTCCCTCTTTTCTCGTTGGAAATCGCTTATGGGCGCATGTTTGCGGTTCAAACTCGTTGAGGAATCGAGTTCTAATACGCATTACCACCTAGTTCTTTGCCAATCGGGTGTTTTATCGGCAAGCCTTTGATGATAAAGGGCTATCACTCCTTTTTGTCTTCTTTATTCTCTCCCTGTCTTCCTTTGTTTACCCTCTGGGGCCAGCCGCTATCAGCCTTATCAATCAACGCAACGCAACGCAACAATTACTTTTTTCTTCTGTGATTACGTCCTTTCCCATCCTGTGCTTAAATATTATATCATATTAAATATTATTTTAAATATTTAAACATTATTCAAATTATTACAGAAGCAAGACAAGGCCGGGAAATCGAAGGCCGCCGAAGAGATCGACTTCGCGACCGTCCACTTTGGAGATGAGAAGCTGCAGAAGCTGTGGGCTGCAGCCCAGAACCAGAAGTTTGCTCGGGATGAGATCAATGGTCAGCTTTTCTATTATTGTTGCATATAAGTTTGGCAAATAACCCGAGAAAGGTCATTCATCGCTGATCTTATCGTGATCTTACCGGAGATTTAATCGAAACAGTGGGGATATCTTGAGTAATTTGGGAACGATACGATTTCGAATGTTAAATGAGGAATATGGAGTGGTATTCTGAAAAATATCACAGTTAGGATGGTGATTAAGTTATTTCACTGTATCGCTACGGATCTCCAACATTTCTGTCACACATAGTATTGAACTCATGGAAAAGACGATCTGTGATTACTGGTCGAAAGCAATCATAGTTCATTAAATCATCGTGAATACTCGTTTATCTCGCGAATACTAGGAAAAGGACACGAACTACCATTACAAGGCCATATTTCGTGTTTCTGATCTGTGAATTTGTGGATGATATTGCAGAACTCTACTCGGAGCTGCTCGAATTGGAGCAGAAGCAGCGCCATCTCGATGACGCCCTTCATGATTTGACCAAGGTGTGGTTAATCAATTAATTATATATTTATTTATTACTAATTAGTCAATATCATTGTTCAGTATGAGTATGACTAGTTGACTCACAGAATTCGCGGTATCGGTCGAATTCGATATTCGAGACGGTTATGAGAAGTGTGAAACGCGAGAATTGTGGTTTGATGGTTAGTGAAGTTAAGATGAAACTCAATCACTTTCCTGACTATTGTTACCTTGGATGATTATGTTGTGACGCGGAACTTGTGCGCTGTGTGATATGACCTGATTTTTTCGTTTTTCTCTTGGACCAACTTCATTTTCGGCGTAGAGCCCAAATAAAGTTATATTTCCAGTCGCGCAACGAGAACCGAGTGGAGGCGGCTGAGGACGAGGGTGACGCGCACATCCAGGCGGAGATCAAGGTGGGGCAATTAATTGATTAATGCTGATAATGACTGTTCATATTTTAATACTATAAGAGAGGCACTCCACTTACTACCTCTCCTGATTCTGCCTTATGTTATCGTGGGGTTGAAACGGATTGTCAGCTGGGTGGTGTTCAGATTTGTTTTTTAAATCGTTTTCGATGGGGAAATCATTGTGATGCGGAGAAGACAACTGGGATGTAGCAGATCTGTATCGCGATTTCGCCTGTTAGGAATAGCAATTTTCATTTCTCGATATAAATATTTAAATAATTATTTATGTAATTACAGAACAAGCGCGCGAAGGAGGCGAACCGCGCCGTCCACGCGCACTACGACGAGCTGCACCTGAAGGTGAATTGGCGATTTATCGATCCGGTTTTTTGTGGGCAACTCTGTCCATCTCGTCACGATTACACGCAACTTTTCTTATGTTAGCACGAGTTGTGGTGCCAGAGGGTACCACATCAGTTTGCTAACTTACTCACCTTTCTGAGCGTTTCGGAAGGCCGGAACCGGGAATTAATGTAATGCTAATTAGCTAATTACTCAAATTTCCGGTGCTCAACCAGGAGTTCGCTCCCTTCGAGAGCGCGAAAGTGAAGAAGCTGTGGACGGCGGTGAGTGGACTTATTCAATTTGGTTGTTTATACAATGGAATCGACGATATACTGACGAAGAATGGGAGCGTGAACTTTTGAGGCACTTTTGAAACGAGAATTTCCCCGTCTCCGTGACAGAATTGTGATGCTCTAGAAAATCGCGAAGAGCCGCTATGACTTTTGCGACGCCGCTAGAACGCGGAAGAGCCTTTCCTCTAAAAATTGTTTGATCACTTTTGGCATGACTGAAGAACGACTGGCGATTAACGAACCCTTCGACTTTTGAGTTGCATTGGCTACTGAAAGGCTCCTAGACTTGTTCGTGGCAATGTGTGCTAGAACCGATTTATATCGCTTCAAGAAAAACTATCCCAGTTATTGTTCAATTATCTTAAAGGAGTACGGTACTGACCCATCGACTAATCAATAATTTCTGTCAGGCCCAGCAGTCGCCGAACATGACGTCGTACGACCTCGACGTCATCCGCGAGGAGCTCGTCCACTTCGACAAGCAGCTGCGGAAGCTGGACGCGCATAAGGTGAGGCAAATCTCTGACTCTCTCGGTTTCGCACGCTCTCTAGCCCTGTTTGGACTGGTATGATACAGATTCGATGCGTTTCGACTGGTCGCCTTAAGTTTATAATTAGAGTGTGCCAAAAAGATCCAATAGCCCAGAAATCTTTGAAGAAGCTGATTGTTCCAAATGTAACTCGAAACGGAGTTCCCACGCTGGTAGTTTAAGCCGAGTATGCAAGTCGGTTGATGATGTGACGACCCATGTTACAACAATAACATATTATTCGCGATTCGTGTCGTGAGAGAAAGTGTCACGTGGTGAATCGGGGCAATCATACTGCTTCAATATGCCTGGAGCTTCAATAGCTGGAACAATTTGAAAAGGTCTCGGTGTAAACAAATTATCATTGGAGAGTATTATTAGAGGTCATAATTTACTATCGTTGTTTTATCTCTCGTTCATTGTCAGGAAAAGTTGGGATGGGAATGGTTAGCAGAACGTGACGTCAATAGATGTTTTAGTCGACAGTCTATCACACTATGCAGAAGGTGATTGAGAGGGCTCTTTACGGTGAAGACAGTGCATAAAACGACACTTCTTCGGTTTCTGGGCGACCATCATTCCTAGAGTATTTTATCCCTACTATGCTATGCTCTTTCCCCCTGATTTTCCATTAGAAGCGGTCGAGGGTCGGCCAGAAATTGATGAATTTCCCATGAAAAACAATGTTCTCTCGTTCAGGAGGAGGTGGCGAAGGCCCGCGAGGGCGGCGCCAAGTCGACGCTCGAGGAGCTGGAGAACACGGAGCTGGAGGTGAGGCGGGAACCTTGTCTAGTTGGACACCAGGCCGGTGAAGGCACGGTTTGGAACCCTCGAAGGAAATTTTTGTGGTTATGCTAGGAGTACGTTTCAGTACATTTAGAGAACTTTTTTGTTATGAGGCTCCTAAACGAGGGTTCCAAACCGTTCCATCACCCACCAGGCCCCCTTTACTCCACATGTCGAAAAATGGGAAGGGTGGAATCACCAGCAAACATGCTCGCGAATTCCTTCTGGAGCCCACGAGTAGGCTGTTTTTATAGAATATAGTGAATGCAAGAAAAATGAGAGTGTTTCAAAAAGTCAAACCGCGCAACTCGTGAATTTTGCGTCAGGATGATTCCGAGTTCCGAGTTCCGAGATACAATAACCTTGGAAGAATAACAAGCGCTTCGGATCTTCATCCTGCCAAATATCGCACAGGCTTTATATGGCACGCTGAAGATCCGAAATAGCGGGACTTCCTGTTTCCATGGCGAAATGCTAAATGTGTCCATTGTGATGTGAGGTTTCTACCTGCTGCTAAGTGTTAGAGTTTCGCTCTTGGTTGATGTGTAGATGTAGTCCAGTAATTATATAACCAATATCCTCACGCGCATTTAATCACCATGTTGTGTGACTTTCATAGGATACCTTAGGCTTATCTCTCGCCCTCCAGTGAATGCACCTTGGGGGTATGCGGTTACAAGCTCCACCTAACAATGAAGGGATCGCTGATTTACTAGCTTTCTCAAAATTGACAAAATCTGCTCAGGCGAAGCACGAGCGTCTCGATCGGAAGCTGAAGAAGCTGGAGAAGCACCTGCTCACGAAGATCAAGCATTCGGAGCTGTGAGGAGGCGAAACCTGGCAGCTTGCCAGGAGATCAGGTCTCCCCCCACTCAACTCCTTCCCTCACCCCTTGCTCACTGTCCTTTCTCCATCCTCTGTCCCCCGCTGGTCAGTCTTCCCGCGCGATTTCTGAGTACTAGGTCACGGTAGTGCGCTCTGGCTAGCCACTGGGCATTCGGTAGCTTACTGTAGCCTGCCGGCTGCCTGACCTACCGTATCCCCGGCTGCCTGACCTACCGTAGGCCAAAAGATCACCCATCCTGTTTATTGTTAGCGCCTGCCCTCTTGTTCCACCACGCGGTCGTGATTGTGACACGCTGCTATCTTATCATTGAGCCTCCCGATTCTGCATGCTATCTCGCCAAGCCAGACCAGGCGAGAGAGCGTGGGGATTGGAGAGAGTATAGAGATAGGTCGTTATCAATCTTATGTCATCGCCATCATCATCGTCGATTCCTTCCCCTTTTTGTTCCTCTGTTTCTTTTCCCCCGCCCTCGACCTCTCCCTTATCAGTCATTGATAGCAACAACACTCCGCCCCTCTTCCTCCCTTTCCTCGACTCGTCTCACTTCGTTTTTGAGAATCACTCGCTCTCCCAAGTTGTTTTGCATGCGATTTAGTAGACCCTCCCTCCCCTTTTTCGTGTTTTGTTCGCTTGTTTCGTTCCTGTTCTATTCCGAAGAGTAGGTATACAGCCATAAGAGATACCGTAATCCATTGCTGGGTACGGTAGGTAGATGCTTGAAATAAGAGTTATGCAAGTTTTGTATGTTTCACGAGTTGTTTCGCCCCTTCGAATGTGCTCTACTTCCTGTCATTTCGGCATATCGCAATCACTCATAATTTGTAATTTATTCAAGGTGAATCTCGATTTATCACTGCATAATCACTTGTCTTACTTTGTACGATGTTGAGATACCCTGAAGAGATCTGATATAGATAGAAAGGTTCACACAGATATTTATGCACTCATTGGTTTGAATAAAGCATTCCTGTTATCCGTGATCATTTCGAGTCTCAAAACCGGTCCTTGAACCGTGTGAATATCTGAACTCAACAAAAAAGCGCCTTCATTTTATGAAGTTTTCAAATTTTGCTTACCGATTGCAGTTTCCTCTGTTCACTATGTCCCATAAACTGGAATGTAGTCGGAATGCAATTCCTTTAGTCCTTGACATGCTGTTCGCTTTTTAAAGTCTCCCGATCAATATTTGCTGCTTGCAGTACCCGCCCGATCGATCATGTTCGCCGTGTGCCGCAAGCGTCCCGCCGAGATGTCGCTGCAGCAGCTGGTGCAGCAGGAGCACACGCAGGGTACGGTAGTCGCTACCGTAGTCCCCGAGGGTGAGTGTTTCTCTTTCTTCTCCATTTGAACTTACTTGTATCAATGTCTAGTAGTTTGATCTAGTTTTGTGGATTTGGTGAAGCAGCAAAACAGTGACATGGAACATTTGTCGAGAACAAAAATATGTGTTGAGTGGTGTAGAATTCCCTGGTTGGTTTTTAAAGCTGGATTTATGAATATATTGATATTGTTTGATTTGTGGCGTTTTTGTGCAACTGGTGAAGCATGACATGAGAAAATGATTTTTTTTTTTTTGATGTGGTTTGGATGGTGGGAAATCAGGGGTAGATGAAGAGAAAGAAAAAGGTGTATGTGAGTCATTTCAGAGAAGCGCGCTCGCGCGGCGCACCAGGATCCGCGCCCTCGCGTATGCCTCAAGTGTCTCGCGGGCGAGTCCGGCCACATCACGCACACGCTCACGCAGATCCAGGCGTGAGTACGGTAGTCCCACCACCAATCGACGACTGACTTATTCCCTTTTCTATTGAATTCAGCCATTTTCTCTGTAAATACACGCCCAACCAGTCCCTTTCCCTCTTACAAGATAATCAAGGTTCTTTCGCCAAGTTCTCAATGCAATTCTATAGTAGCAAGCTTATTTTCAATTGTTAGTTGTTGGATTATGCGTTTTGATTGTTTCATTCCGGACGGTAATTACAAAGCCAAGGTAGTACAAGTAGGTCACAATATCAATGAATTCCCCCAACCCCGTTTGAATTTCTTAGCATCTCACTCAG
Organism: Pristionchus japonicus; assembly: GCA_900490845.1. NCBI lineage: Eukaryota > Metazoa > Nematoda > Chromadorea > Rhabditida > Neodiplogasteridae > Pristionchus > Pristionchus japonicus. The sequence continues at coordinate 213,291 of LS506392.1, read as the reverse complement.
TAACTGCTTCAAAATTGATTCCCAATCCTGTAAATATCCTTTACAATTATCGCTGCAACTCACATTGACTCGATAAAGTTTGATTTCTGGAGTGCGGTCGTTGAGAAAGCACTGATTGGTTTGCGAGCCGTTCGAATATCCGGAGAATAGAGAAGGAAAAAAATCATTCGGTGATCAGATGCTCCGACGAGTTACGGTAGCCGTCAGTCGATGCGTATTCTCGACACCGACGTCGTCTGGCGTACGCACACTCGCCAGCGGAGGTCCGCCACCGAGAGTCATCCAGGCGGATACGGTGAGTCACAGGCGCTTCTTCAGCTCACCGGGCCAGCCTCTCACTCCCTTACCTCCCTTACTCATTCTCTCCTCTACTTTCTATGCAAGGGGCGATGGAATGAGAGGGACCTGGTCCGGCGAACTGAAGTAGTGCCGAGTCAGAGGTGTCCATGACATGGGCTGATGGTTTAAAATAGGAACCCGCTTGTGTTTGACGGTGAGGGAATTTCGATGGGATTTGAAGTGAGAAACCAGTGAAATCGATGTCTCATGGATATATCAAATGTAAGAGGCAGCAGGTATGCATACATATACGTATGGCCAGTACTTGATAGAATCCATGCATGAAAAAAAGCAGTAAAAAGTATGCCTCCACTATCAAAGACGGTGGAAATACAGTCCACAGATTGGAGGTTGCTTCGAGGCGATCGATAATCACATTCTGTCGCAGGATCTCGCAACGAAGCGCGCCCGCCTACTGTACCAGAGCAAGAAGAGAGGCATCCTCGAGAACGATATCCTGCTGGGTACGGTGCCTTGACTGGATTAGTGATTTCATCGATTTTGGGCTTGCTAATTTGTGACTTGCTTCGGAAACCGTTTTCTTCTTCTAGATTTTATTGATTTTCGAATGCAGTATCTTAACTTTCGCTTTTCCCCTAGTTCTGCAGGCAACCAGTGAGCACTGGGTTTCACGGGTGTGAGATAGTGATGAAAATCGAAGACAATCGTAGTCAGAGAACCTCGTGTTCGAGGTTTCGGAAAGGATTGATGACTGAGACTTTAGGAATGGAGCTAGTAGGTTCTGATTAGACATTGCAATATTTTCACGTAAATGATTCACGAGTGATAATTACGCAATTAAAATGAATTAAGTTGAATCTAGTAAATCGTCTAATTACTCTCAGGTGAATTCGCCGAGACGAACCTTGAATTGATGGACGCTGCGACGCTGGAGGAGTACGATAAGGTGATTTTTGAAATTTTTGGTGCTGTATGTTTCTGTTTTGTTTAAAATGTTAGCGGTTTCATTGCTGTGTTGTCCTAGTGTTTTTGCAATACGCGAGTGGTTAAAGTTGCGCTTGGAATTGTTGAGAACTTCTCCTCATTAGTGGTTGTAAAATACACTTACAATCTCTGCTTTTTAAGGTAAATGTGTTTTAGATACTGGCTACGGTTGGTTTTCAAACCGATGGGGCTCGGAGTGAGTACTTTAATAACTAGGTGAGAAAGTAGGAATGAGAAGGTGAGGGATATATATAAATCCAAGATATGTTTTGAATCATTTGGGTTTCACTATTCAATTAACTGTCGACTCAAACTTGGCTAGTGATTTGATTTTGTTTTTTGTCCAAATAATTCTTTTCTTCGATCAGTTACTGCGAGTGGTTTTACAATTTCACAATATCATTCGCATAAATTTAGCAAGAAATCCTTCCAGGAGATCAACTGTCTTTACTATAAGAAAACCCCCGAAAGAGGGAAAATCTGCGTGCATGGGTATACTTTCTGTGGATGTTCCTAGCGAAATAGTTGTCTAATTACGCAGAATTACAGATGATCAACGGCGACCACATGGAGTGGGACCTCTACTACTACTTGAGTGGCAAGAAGCCGGCTCCCGCTGAGGTTCGTTACAGTTATTTTCAAATACTAGTTCTCAAATACAAATAATCAAATACAATGGCATGCTTTGATGGCATAGGAGGTTCTGTCGTGCTCGAGGGATTCAATGCTACCTTAGAATCAGCGGTAATAAGATCGCTGAGGTTTGTTTTACTTATGCTCTATTAGGTGAGATTTTGATGCATGAAGGAGCGACTTTTACCTGGGAGATTTGGGCTACGCTTGTGAGACAAGAATGGTTGGAAATAGTTATATTTGGTATCTTGTTTTCGATATAATCAAAAAAAAACTTTTACAGAAAGGTCTTCGCTTACCCGCAGATAATGTTTACTTCGATGCCTACAAATGATCACCAAATCAATAACTTTCGCTCTGCATTCGTAGCTTACCATCAGCAAACCCCGCATTCACTTGTTTATGTTGTTTTAATACACGCCTATCAAAGTTCATCTGAGAATGAGATTTCTATCAGTTTTCTAATAACTGTGAAACTGAAGTATTGCAGGTCGAGGGCACAAACGCATTCGCACTGCTGAAGAAGTTTGTGGACGCGAAGAAGGAACCGACGAAGAGGTGATCGATGATCTTTGATCTTTGATCTCCTCTCTCTCTCTCCCGAGTAGTTAGTCCTTAGCCATCGATTGATTGTCTTTGGTTCTTGATCTTTTGATCGTTGATCCCCATCCCTTACGAAGCGGTGATCGTTCATTGTGGGGACATGACATCTCGGCAACGACATTTCGGCAACGAGAAATAACTACCCCCTAGGTTGAGATATCGACTCAGAAAAAATTCCGCTAAATGCTCCTACTATTTGTCATCGATTCCAGGCGGTTTAAACTTTCTAACGTGATTTCTAAATTTATTCACAATTTTTTCCTGGTAATTTTTATGACACGTGACCTTTCCTATTCGATAGACCTTGAAATGGTGATTTCAATGAGCTATTGAACTAGTCTGTAGAGTAAGTATGTAGCGAGAAAATTGAATTTTAATAACGCCGTTGCCGAAATGTCGTTGCCGAGATGTCATGCCCCCTTCATTGTTTGTCTCATCTTCTTTCTGTTTCGCAAGCTTTATGCAATAATAAATCTTGTGTCTAATATAATTTCGCATGAATCAGGCAAGTAATATCAAATCAACAGGAACCGTAATTAGTGGAGGATAATCGGGCAGAGTGAACAAGCTCGAGGAACGGAAAATAGGCAGAGAATGTCAAAGCTTCATCCAAGTGGGCAAGTATGGGGGGCTCTCTTCTCGCAAGATACTCGGGGTGGGGCAATCGATATCGATCGATCGATAATCAGGCGATCACGGCCTTGGGCGCCTCTCCCTTCTCGCGCGCCATCTCACGCTTGATCAGCGCCATCATGATCTCGGTCGTCTGGTCGAGACCTGGAATGGGATACGGTAGGGTACGGTAGAGGTGTGTTACGGTAGTACAGTACACGAAAAGATCAGTAGTTTGAGAGTTGCGAAAATCAATAATCCGGAAATATGGTAACCTTACCGTAGTCGTTCTTCCACGCCCAATCGGCGCGCGCGTTATTGTCGTTGAGCGACTGCGGCCAGCTGTCGGCTGCAACGGATTATTGATTTATTGATTGGTTATCGATTCTTGAAGCGTAGTGATACGGTAGTTCCGGTTACTGTATGACACAAATCAATAGTGCAGGTATACGGTATGTGTTTGAATATTGATTTATCGATCGCGCTCACGCTCCCTCTTAACTCACCGATTCTCTGGCGCATCGGGCAGATCTCGTAGGTGATGCGGAAGTCGGGCATGAACTTTCTGGAATTGAGAGATCAAAGATTAGAAGTGGGCGGAGCTTGAGTAGATCAAAGATCAAAGTGGGCGGAGTCTCCAACCTGATGCTGGCGGCGATCTCCTCGGGCGTGAAGGAGAAGCCGGTCACGTTGTACGTCCTCATCGAGAGCTGCGAGGACTGCGCCGCGAGGAACTGCAGAACGGAGACATTTTTGTACAGCATGAGAAAGTGGATGACCTGCGCAGGAGGTGTGCGAGCTCATGATTTCGCTATTGCATTTGATACAGCACACGAAAGTGGATTTTTCACGCAAGAAAAGTGCCATAAAAAATACCTCCCGCGTCCAATTTTGTACGGCACTTGAAAACTCACGAAGAGCACGGACGCGGTGCAGTCCGTGTCGTACATCATGGGGAGGCGCGTGTCGGGTCGCAGGTAGCACACATGGTGACCGTCCTTGAGCGCGTCGTAGAAGATCTTGATCGCGTAGTCTGGAAAGATGAAAGATCAGAGATCTGCGACTAAAATGATCCAGTTGTTCCTGGTTCAGAGGTATCAGGGTGCGAATAAATATCAACGCTCACAGCCTATATCAGTATTTATATTTTAAAACTTTGAGGATGCGAATTAATGGTTTCACAGCTCAAAGATCAAAGACCATCCTGCTGCTTATGATTGGAGATATCTCTCGACTTGCGATCACGAAAACTCGATGCTACGCACCAGTGGTTCCTCCTCCGGGCTTGGTGGCCGAGATGATTCCCGGGAAGCGGAGCGAGCGGAAGTCAACGCCGAAGCGGGAGTGGTAGTACTCCCCGAGGAGCTCGGCGTAAACCTGACGGAGAGATCAAAGATCAGATGATGACGTCATCTAGAGCAAGGTTTCTCAGTGTTAGACTTCTCAGTGTTAGGTCCAGAGCTCAAAGATCGATGTTCGCTGTCGGACCCTGATAACGAACACAGTGACCTAATGCAGAAGTATCCGTAGTATTCATTCAGCTTCATCCTAGTATTCTTTTGAGGAATGATCTTTGATCTCCTTACCTTGGACACTCCATAGATGGTCTTCGGTCGCTGGACGGTGATGTCGGGCGTGTCCACTCGCGGCGTCTCCGGACCGAAGGCACCGATCGTGGACGGGATGAACACTTTGAGGGAGTGGCGTCTGCAATGGATTCTGTTTTTCGTGTTTCTGTGTGGTATTCTCTATTCTCTCATATTGCAGTAAGTGGTATCACTCAGGTTTCATCAGTCGCTTTGGTGTTGATGATTTGCTCAAATCTGCGAATGATTCTCTATTCATAGATGAAAGAAACAGAACAGACAGTTCGACATTGTTAGTCTTGTCTGTTTGACGTTGTCTCTTGTCTGTTTGACGTTGTTCATCACTACTTCCTCCAAATTATGGTGTGTCATTCATCGATTTTTCCTCCTTCGCTGATTTGATTATTCGCCTCCATTCTTCCCATTTCATCGACATTTTACCCCCACGTGATGATCAATTAGGCGGAATGCGGGGAATAGAGAGTGAAAGGGACGAAGACAGAACATGATAATTGCACTGATGGGAGCGATCAGAGACGAGAGGAGGCAAAAACCTCGAGTGATTGGCCTAATCGAGCTCATTACGAACAGTTTCAGTGATGGTTTGATTCGCTCTCTTTTTGATTCCACTCCATTCGCTTGTCGCAGACAGTTGGTTCACAAATCAGAGATTTCTTCAACGAAACGTGTGTTGCATGGTTAGACAGGCGCAGAAAAAGAAAGAAATTCACTTTCTGCGTGTCTGACAACGTGACTAGGTGCAGAATAGAGATTACTGAATTACTGATGATTATCAGTAGTTGGGAACGTGGAGAAATCGGCAAAAGTTAAGTGAAAAGATCATTCTCCGATAAATCGCTTCCGCTCCCTTGTGTTCAATCTTCGATCGGCTATCAATCTTGCATGGCAACGAAATGAGAACGCCCAACCCCGTATCTTTCTCGGTTCACTCCGATCTCTACCAAGCAGCGATAATTACTCACTTTGCGACCTCCAAAATGTTCTGCACGCCCTGGCAGTTGACCTGGAAAAAATTGTTTAGATAATTTTTGTACGATCAACGAGTCAAAATAGTGAAAATCAAAGATCAAAGATCGATACCTTGAGTGCGAGGGGCACATTCTGCTCGCCGACAGCCGAGAGCAGCGCCGAGAAGTGGATGAGCGTCGTGACGCGACCTGAGGATTCCGGTAGCTTATGGTAGGAAGGATTACTATAGATCGATCACCGATGAGCTCACAGATGGATGGATAAGATTTTTTTGAATTGTTTTTTTCGATTACTGTATTCATTGATCATTTCGTAGAAATCAGTTCAGTGATCATGAGCCTCCAGGAAGTAGAATTTACGGAGCTACCGTAATCCTGCACAAATGCTCACCATTGACGACGGCCTCGTCGATGGCGCCCTCGTTGAGGATGTCGAGGAAGTGGTAGTTGCCTGAATCAATCGATCAGTAATTGAGGGTTATTGTATCAATCAATAACTCCAGATTAATGTAGGTCAATCAATAACTACAGTATACTCACAGACGTCAGTCTCGTCGGCGCGCACCTTGCGGATGTCCGTCATCACGACGCTGTCCTCGCCGTACATGAACCTGACGATCGATTGCTGTTTCTCGATACCGTAATCTTACTACCATACCTATGAACAATCACCAACTGTCTGTCTGCAAATTCGTGGTCACAGTTATCGATCGATACCGTATACCTGAGCATGGTAGCGAGTCCTCGTCCCAGCTGGCCGAGCGAGCCGGTGATGAGGACGCGCGGTCGCTCATCGGACGGAGTCGAGTTGGCCAACTGACGGAAGCGGGCGAGAGGGTCGACCTGAGGAGGAAATCGATAATGTTCAGATACCGTAACCGACCGCACAATAGAATCAATAGATCGATTGAGGCTACAGTGTTCTACCGTAGTCTCCTCAACCTACCGGGATGGCCATGCCTCGCTGCTGCTGCATCGTGGCCGTTGACGATGAGGAGGCCTGGCTTCTCCTCAGGAGACAGCTGCGGAGCGCCTTCGAGGCCATCTGAAAGGATACGGTAGGCTACGATAGGTTGAGAATACTGTAGATTATCGATTACTGATCAAGGTACGATAGGGCAAGTTTTTACATGATCTGAAAGCTGCAGAAGAAAATGCAGAAAAGATGATATTAACTGCAGTTGGATCAAGAGGTGAGAAGAAGAGGTACGGTGACCTCATTATGCGCCAATCAGCCACAGTAATCGAGCGAGGTAAACGAATTAGCGCTGTTGCGAACGAATGAATGAACAACGTGCGATTATCAGCGAAAGTTGCGCCGCTGATAGGCAAGCAAAAACGAGTTGGACAGTTTCGGCTGCAGGTACACTAGCGTCCCTCCCTGATGCGACTTTATTTATCCGACATGCCGGGTCAGAGAAAACGAGCGAGTACGGGAAACGAAGAGATTGATCAACGCATGATGTCTTATCATTCAGCGAAACGGTGCAGATATCGTGAAAAATGAAGAGTGTATTCATCCGTCCCTACCCTCGTCTCGCTAATGCACGCTGAAGAAATGAATGAAGAAGTGGAGAAGGAGGAAGGATGTTGCGATGACAGGGTTAAAGAGAGAGGGAAGAGGAAGAAGAGATGGAGGGGAGGAGACACGGTTACAGTGTGATAGGAGAGATTGAAGAACGATGAAGGAGAAGGAAGCGATAGGAGATCAGGAAACAGTGATCGTTCAGTTTGCGATGAAGGAATCGTTGATGAGAGCAGAGTTGAAGCTCATCCAATACTTGGCCCTATTTTTGAAATTTCTACATCAACTGCAGTTGAACGGAACAGTGAACGCAAGAAACAGGTGCACCACTCTAGACTCTATCAGAAATTTAGAGGGCTTGAACAAAATGGCAACTATCAGAAGTATGCAGAAAACACGCAGCCGTAATGCTGACATGAAGCAACACGTAGCACAGCTGATTGCCTATCGCACAATGGCTAACAAGGAATGGAACTCGTTCATCATCATCTCTTCTTCCCCTACACATCCAACTCCACCCTCTTCCCCGATCGAACCATCCGTTATGAGCCATCACTACGTGGAGTGTATCTCTAATTCCAATTCTATCTAGCTAGGTCTGGCGATTGAGAGATCATGTAGAACGAAGAGGAAGCCAGATCACGAATCTCCACGTGGGACCATCATTAAGAACAGGAGAGAGCGAGAGCAAGAACTCGCTAAGATCTCGGTGAACTGAGCGAGTGTAAGGGAGTGCGGTGATGAAGGGAATGTGATTGTGATTGCGTAGTGATTAAGTGCTTCCGTTCGTTCTCTCAGGGATACTACGGGTTCCGAGTACGGTATCGATCGATTTGCAAGAATACCATAGTCTATGCATTAACTGTTCACTGCAGCCTCAAGTTGAACTTCTTCGCAAACACTTCTGATCCGGTTTGTGCAACTGTTTTCGAAAACATATCGGATTTGATTTCGTTGAACTCTGCTGATCTCGCTTTTCTGATTGCCTCTTGGGCCGATCAGCCGAACGTCGACACCACGAGGTGATTAGTCACGCAATTTGCGTGATCTACGTGCGTCGATGGTTAGACGATGTTACTATGTCATTCGGTCACATTGATGGCAGTGGAAACGAATTTCAGCGCCATTCGGGCAATTCATTACGCAGAATTCGTCTTGATCGATCAACTTCGCTCCATCAACGTACTCACAGAGTTCGCTCCACCACAGTTCGTCTTCGTGATTCGATTGTCTTCTCAATCATCTGCACTCTCACTGAGGCTCGCTGTCTGATCAATCAGACAACAGATGAGAAATTCTCATTGTCCACGAATTGTTCACTGAATGGCAAGAATATACGCTGAATCGCGCTCTTAAGGAAGTAAGGACGAACTCAACCAAGCGTGATGTTGTTCACAATTGCTCTCAATTTTTGAATCTCACAGCACTCTATCTTGCAATAATGATCGGCAGCGGTGCAATAATGATGCAATAATAGAGGATCGGCAGCGGACGTTCGCCCCTTACTCGATGGAGTATTGTACAAGATCTCATGCAATAGTATCTGTTCATTTCCCATCTCTCTCAATTTCCACCTTCACACCTTCAAAGTTCGGGCAGCCCTTGGAACGCACTGCGCTATCAACTCTTTCTCGCTTTCCCTTTCATCATTTCTATCAATCGTCTACCTTTCTCAATTCCACGTTCTCTCTCACAGGTCGGAATAAGCAAGAGCTATTTCCCCTAGCACAGTGGGCAAATGTTCTTCTATTCACATTGTCTATCGTTTTCATTCCTCGACGAGATAGCATGCGGAACGAGGAGAGTCGAACCATCTCCTCTCCCGCTATCAATCATTCATTACAATGAAGCTGCAGACGAGAAAAGAGAAGGAAGAGAAAGAGAAGAGTGGGGACGCAAAAAGCGAGGACTTTCGATGGAATGCAGGGGACGTGCACACTCAAACGCCGCGTGAATGGAGTCCGCGAAAGGCAGCATGATAGATCGTAGGTCTTGTGCAGTATGATAGATCAAAGATCAAAGTGGAAAAAAAAATAACTGCAGCTGTGGGTACTGTGGTTGAGGAAACTGCAGCTCAGGATAATGCATCTCAAGCATCGATTAGTACGGTAAAACACAAACTCACGGTGAAAATTGACGAGTAAAGGGTAGAGGGGAGGCGAGAGGGAGGGAGGGAGAGTGGAGGAGGAGACCACTCGGGAGGCCGACGAGGGCGAGGAATGGAAGAAGGAGGTGAGGGAATAGGAAATGAGTCATTGTTAAGAGATATATTGCATTCAAATCGGTGAAAGTGACCAAATAAAGAAGTGCATTGTTCAAGAAGATTAACATTTGAGGCTCTCAGACCAGAAACTGAAAATATCTCGTTCTCCTCAGTCGTTTTCGCTCCTAACTGCTCCACGATTGATTTCAGACGCAATCAATCCCTCTTCACTTTATTCGTATCCACAGCTCTTGTACAGCATGCATAATGTTCTCCAAAATGCGCAATCCACAAGCTACTCTTTCCAGGTTCTCGAGATTAGTCGAGAATAAGTATTATTCGCGAGTACATTATTTATTTTATTAATATTTCAAATCGCAACTCTCATTCCTCACGACTTACTGCTACGCGAGAGGGGATCGACGGCCGCTTGCGTAAACAAAATGCATTCGCGAATAGAATTCCTTCTCGAATCATTGCTTCATTCTCATTCGCGAATGAATCGTCCATTCGAATAGAATTGAGAATGTTGTTCGTCGAATATTATTCGACGAATATCAGTCGAATAAACAACGCTACCAGGCAGTAACTAACTTCCTTCGTGATTGGACTAATTGTAAGTAATTGAATCTCTTGTGCTGTGTATTGCAGGTTCTCGAGAATGTCCTATTTGTCTCGATCAGCCTTTCTGTCGATATAACTCTGATATTCGAGTTCTCAAAGAGAAAACGTAAAAGAGCCGTACAATTACTCAAACACTTCCTACAATACTGTGGCTGGCATTTTCCATTCCTTTTGGCCTACCGTATTCAACCTCGATCTTCGATCTGTGAGCAAGATTCCAAGGATCTCGTTGATGTTTTGTTGAGCTCACGGATCAAGGATCAATACGGGCTAGCTGAGTTCGTCAATGCAATTCATCAATTCAAGAATGATTAACTCACTCCGGATTTTTGCAAGAAACATTTCCATTGGATCCACGGAGCGATGAATCAAGTTATTCGATCAGCCTGTTTGCAAGAAAAACGGAGAATTGTAGTCTAATCACTCCCGCGATTCACTATTATAACTCACTCAGGATTTTTGCAAGAAACATTTCCATTGGATCCACGGAGCGATGAATCAAGTTATTCGATCAGCCTGTTTGCAAGAAAAACGGAGAATTGTAGTCTAATCACTCCCGCGATTCACTATTATACACCTTCTCATCTCATTAATCTGCGTAAATTGGCAATATGAAATTTCCTTTTTGCTCTCTAAATAGTTCTTTCTATGCAGATCCCGGTATGTAAAATAAACATATGTGAATTCATAATCTTGGTAGAAAATTGATTACCGCAATTCCTAGTAATCGATAATTTCCGCTGTTTTTCAAAAAGTATCACAAGGAAAAATGGCCATACTCATCAGCATCCAAACATATTTTTCTCTTATGTGTTCTTCTTCGTCCTTCCATAAATCACTTTCTTCGTTCCAGCTCTTCTTTCTTCTTCCTCCTTCGTCCCTTCTTCGTCTCTCCCTCTTTCTCGTTTTCGGGTGCATGGAGCAGCAGTGGATCCTTTCGCAGACTAATGCCAGAGAAGCCAGACTCTGCAAAGTTAACCACAAAGCTTCGGGTTCGCACACATTTTCACACTCCCAATTCCAGCATTAGACACTAGTGTTGTTAGATAGAATTATTCGGATAATTCACAAAAACTACTCGCGAATCGATTCTATTCGCGAATAATTTTCACCTTTTTATTCGCGATCAATCGGTTACTCGAGAGCATTATTCGCGAATAATTTTACATTGATTCGCGAGTGTTATTCGAGAATCAACTCGAAACCCCCCCCCCCTCTCTCCGACAGCGGTCCGTATCCGACGGACGGCCATTTCAACATGTTGAGTTGGCCATCCGTCGGATAGTTATCCGACGGACGGCCACTTCAACATAATTATAAGTGCGCGGCAAATGTGTTTAATTAGTCATAGCGAATTACTTTGAACAGGTTACCTTTCCTTTCTTGACATTGTATTACGTTTTCCTGATTTTCTCCTAATACTACTTAAGTTGGTCGGGTTCTGTACAACCTAACGAGCCCTTTGTTGCTTCTTTCGACATCAACCCATTTCGCAATCCTGAATGAGAGGTGCTCTCGTGATGAACCTTGTTTGCGATTTCAGCAAAAAGCTACCTTCACTCATACTATAGTCACCTTAGACATTCCTTCCAAAAAATGCTTAGGCTTAGGCTTAGGAATACGCAGAAATAACCTTCCACTCAGAAGGCTTAGGGACCTACCATTCAGAGCCCGGCGATTAATCTAGCTAGGACAACACCTTCTGCTTATCATATCCGGTTGATTCAAAAGTTTCTGACGATTTTCACGATTGCAGGTGTAGACCTCTCAAAGTCATCTAAATCGAGCGATTCAGTTCTGGTTTTTCGCCATAGTTAGGCACGTGGATACTCTTTCTAGCGCACACTTTATCTGACCAATCGCATCCGTGAGACCGATGCTGTGCCACGGCAAAGACCGCGTGGCCGAGATTCCCACTGACTTTTCATTTGGCTAGTGCTCCCTTGAGGAAAGAGATTTGGCCGAAACAACTCTACTAGCACTAAATAGGGAATGGTCAAACCTCACGGAGCTGTACCCGAAATCTGGCTATGTGGGCATGTAGGGACTGGTGAGGGATGCTAGAATCCATTCTCAAAAGTTGCCATAATGACCAACTAAGATCTGAAAATCGATGATCTTTGATCGCGCGCTTAACCACAGGAGGCGGATCCCAAGCTAGGGTTCGAGATACACTCTTCTCTCTGCAAGGCTCATGTGGCGCAGTGGCTAGCGCTGCTGTCATGGTACAATTTTGCTGGTGGTTCAATACCCCATCGATGAAACTTTTTTGCCAAATTTTTAGCAACTCCTAGGCATCATTTGTTTGATTCCCAGAGATCATGCACGCTCTATAATGCTTTTTGCGGATGTAATATCACAAGATTTCCAGGTTTGCAAGAAATATATTTTTTAAAAAAGCCCGCAACAGCATTATTTACCGTATGTGATCTCTGAGAATCAAACAAATGATGCCTAGCAGTTGCTAAAAATTTGGCAAAAAAGTTTCATCGATGGGGTATTGAACCACCAGCAAAATTGTACCAAGACAGCAGAGCTAGCCAATACGCCTCATGAGCCTTGCAGAGAGAAGAGTGTATCGCGAACCCTAGCTTGGGATCCGCCTCCTGTGGTTAAGCGCGCGATCAAAGATCATCGATTTTCAGATCTTAGTTGGTCATTATGGCAACTTTTGAGAATGGATTCTAGCATCCCTCACCAGTCCCTACATGCCCACATAGCCAGATTTCGGGTACAGCTCCGTGAGGTTTGACCATTCCCTATTAAGCACAACGACTAGGCATTGTCAGAAAAATATAGCCATACGAATGCAGCAATCCACATACGTGAGGCTAGAGCTTTTTTGAAAACCAGAATTTTTTGGATTTGATCGTAATCTGTTTTCATAGACGTATACTCGTCACGATGAACGTGCATATATCTTTAGTACGAAAACTAAAAGTACCTAGGCTACTTAGTTCACGATAACATTTTAATAAGGTTTGTGTTCGTCGTGCGTAAGCCGCGAAATTTTGAACTTATAGGACGCAAACTTGGTTGACGAAATCGGTCAATCAGACAATGCCCTGCTGTCAAACCACTTTGGAATCCCGATATTTCACGCTTATCAGGAAGAGGGACCCTTGATACATTGCTTCATTGTTGGGCAAATCAAGAGGCTTGCTAGATCTCACAGGATTCCCTAGAACAGTGAGCACCTCTAGTGAGAATTTTATGTGTATTTTGGAACATATTTGATAGTAAAAATCATTACTCATAAACCATGCAAAGCTGCTCCAATTTCATAATACGGTTGTGGTGACCCACCATCCCCCTAAATAATGGTGTGAAAGAATTTAAGTTGGCTGAAGCCAGAGAGCTCATAATAAAGCAAACGTAACCGTCAGAAACTTTTGAATCAACCTAATATTCGTTAGGTTACGGAGTATCTATTTTGAGAATACATTTGATTCATTGCTGATGAGTGATCGATAGGCAAATTGAACAGCCTGCTTTCGCTACGGTGTTGAAAGAAACCAGAGAGTCAATGACTTCTACGACCTATTGCGAAATATTCAAAAGCCGGAAAACCACCCTAACTCAGCATAAACTATAGACCACCCCCGACTTTGCCTCCAAAAAACTGCGAGACACGAAGACCCGCAGCCGAAGGCTGCTGCTTAGGTTAGGGCAGCCGCAGGCTGCCCTCCCCCTGCTTAGTATGCGCAGAAATAACCTTTCGCTCACAGCCTGGCGATGAATTTAGGGATAACACCGTCTGGCTTATTTACAACAGAATAACGACGTAAGAACAACTATTGTGACCATCGAAACTAATTACATCGGTAGCCATTAGTGATAACATGGAGAAGACTGGCCATGCGATCAAGGCGAGGGATCTTATACTTCCAAAGCCAACCAGTACTATAAATATTGGATATTCACAACCTAAATCGTCATTGACTGAACAAATAGCAGATTGGGGTCGGTGCCATTTGCTCCCTAGACTTACTAATGTGTACTATATTATCGATAATAATCATATGCCCGCTAATTAGGTTATGTTGAAATGGCCGTCCGTCGGATAATTATCCGGCGGACGGCCAACTCAACATGTTGAAATGGCCGTCCGTCGGATACGGTCACGTCTCTCCGACCGGGTAGGCCGTGCGCGCCTACGTGAGAATCGCAAATTATTCGCGAATAAATGCACAACCATTCGAGAGCAAATCGAATTCGCGAGTCATTTAGCACTTTCTGCTCACGAATAGATCGGCCTCTCGAGTAACGAAAGGAAAGTGATTCGACCGCGAATATTCGGCGAGTTATACTCGAATAAACAACACTATTAGACGCATTCCCTATTCCCCTAGATGAATATTCAACATTCCGACTACTTCACTAAAAGATGCATATTTCAGAAAATACTAAACGAATTAATGATGATCTCGAGTCCCTAATCCCTCTACTTCTCTCCCAATATTTATTCAACATCCTGACTACTTTCATTACTATAAAATACCAAAGTTCAGACAGTTCTAAGCGAACTAGTGTGCTTCAACGTTTCTCCCTTGCTACAAGTTGCTACTGAAAATAACCACAAGGAAGAATAACCATATCTGATAAACGACGAGTGAGGCCCGTCGAGACTCGAATCCATACTTCGACGAGCCCTGGATCTGTGACAAAATAATAATCAACCGCGATAACGAATTAATTAAACAATAATTAATTATAATAATACTAACTAAAGCTCAAACGGTCGGCGATTACAAAAATTCTTTTATCCGATCAATAATTGTTCCCCAGCCAGTGGGTGTTACTTTGATTGCAAAACGTCCATGGTCCTTGAAATCCTCAATTTGTCAAAACGCGTTTTTGTTATGAGCTTTCTAAAATAAAAACAAAACACAGAAAATACGCTTTGTCAGTCATTCAGATCACTCTTTTTCAAGTTCCCTGAATTTATTTTGCCATCGCTGGTATAGATTCCACAATTCCACTGAAATAGTTCAACACAACGTAGATTAGGGAAAGTTTGTGAAGTGAGCGCTCTCCCCTGATTAGCCTGGCTGCGGGTCAACCTGGCCGAGTATCTACAGAAGTGCCAAAGCACGATTGGTCAGCTTTTTTTCGACAAAAATTTTAAATAATGGAAGCTAATTAACGTGTTATCACCAGCAGAGTGACTGTGAGTGGTCCATTCGTTTATTGTTTACCGAACGGAAAATTGTAAGCGATGTAGATAACAAACCTGGGAAGTTCGCCTATCCGCTAGCGTCCCCGCGTAGACGGCCATAACAACCTCAATTTATTAATTTAGCAGCTCATACCTGTTCAAACTGATAGTAAAAACTGATCGAAGAGATCAAACATATATTATTTCCCCGCTTTGAAAGAGTTTCAAGTCGATATCAACATAAACACACTTAAACAAGACAATCGAGAGCATTTTACAACTTCAGCAAGGTTAACCAGACTTTTGAATCTATCATTCAAAAAAGAAACCACTACATTTCAGGCGATTCTAGACAACATATAGAAAGTAAAACCACTACGCCAAAATATCAATGGCACGGTTAAAAAGCCAAAAAGAACTCATGTTCTCGCTCCTGCAGCTTCCAGGAGCCGTCGATCGGCCACCTCCCGTGTTGGTGAGTATCCTGATATTTTAGCTCGGTAATTATGAAGTACGGTGAAATATGAATCAAACGAGGATGAAACGAGGCAGAAAGGAGAAGATGAGCCAAAGTGACCTTTTCATCGATACCCGACTCGCCGATCGACTTCGATTCGTCCATCGACGAGTCGGGCTATTCACTAATAAATAATTATCAGGATTGCTCCGTCGGGTTAAACAATGAGCTATTTACAGCGAGTAACCTGGTTCTTTCAAACTGCAAAAATACACTATTACGATATTCAACTAAGGCTGATAACCATCCATTACGAAGTAGATGTCAATAAGCATAAATTTATCATCGTTGATTTAAATACAAGAAATTGATCGTCGGTGGAAGCAGAAGAAAGCAAGAGGGACGAGGGAGAAAAAGGCGGTGAATTAGTATACTGGAGGTGCGATCAAGGGGAACTGCTCACACAAAACCCAAGAGGGAGGTTGGGCACGGTTTGAAGGAGGAGAATAAAGGGGGAAGAAAGAGGGGGAGCGAGGGAGGGAGGGCGTAGCTAGAGAAGGAGAAACCAACAGAGGGGGTGGAGCCAAGCCGGAGAGTCCAGCCGGGGTTTTCCAGAACCAGGGCTGGCGAACAAAAGGTGGCTATACGGGCGTCCGTCAAACGGGAGGCAGGTGCCTATTTAGCAAAATTTGTCGGATGTTAGTGTTCTGATAAGGTGGAAGTAGAGGGGGGGGGGCACACACTACACGGTAGGGAACAGGGCGCTAGTGATTCGAAGGAAGGAGCATAGGGATGGGGTGGGGTAGAAAGGGGGCGAACTTCTCTTCGCATTAAATCGATCAAAGTCTACGTCTACTGTGAGCAAGCTGTCATATTACAAGAACAATGATTGATTAGCAGGGGTGGGGTCAAAAGGGGCGGAGCTAACAGTTGATCAATGAACAAGAGGATAGAGGAGGAAGGGAGATTTACATCCGTATGCAACGCAATAATAGTAATAATCATTGAATGTAATAATAAGGTTGTAATAATAAGAAGGCAAACAAACACACAATTTGAGATACAAATAATCGATATACGAGACGACGTAGGCTTGCTGAGAGATGAGGTGAGAGACTACGGTAGGGTACGGTAGGCATGGGCAACTGTGAATGGGAGGGAGAGGAGCAGGATGGGAGGGAGTACACGTGGTGGTGAAGGGAGAGAGGGAAGAAGGAGACCTCACCTCCTGAAAAATATTAGCGATGAAGAATGCAAAACCTCGACTGACTCAATCGATTTTTTAACCAACCAAAAATCGTCAAACCTCTGCTAAGTATTGAGGTAATAACTGATCTTCTTACAAACATTCCGCATTAATTTTCTCTCTATTTACACATTAAGAAGTGAATAAATAAAGAAAGTTCAAACGAACCTCATCTCAGCTTCCACGGTGAAAGCAGATCTCTTGATTGTGATCTGCTTCCTCGCTGCAGCACGCACAGCAGCTCCCTTCTCGTCGAACTTCACGATGATCGTCTAGAGCATAACACTAACTTTCAAGTCCGTCCCATTCAGTATTCAAAAAAATTTCAGGATGCATCGACTGGGTTCCAGATCAAAGCCTAATTTACATTCATATTTGAAGAAAATATTCTTACGCTCGAGAAGGACAGCGAGACGACCTTGGCGACATCTCCGAAGTGGCCGAGGGAGACGGAGACATCGGAGTGGTTGACGAGATTGATGGGGCCGTGGAGGATGACTCTGCGTTAATCATTCAATAAACCGTCTTAACTTGAATTCAACAAAGCATTCAGCGGAGTGCACGATCAGATCAGATTCGTAGATGCATTGCTAGTGGCATGCGAGTTTTCCGTGAACAGTTGGCTTTGCAGCACTTCTCTTTTGTTATTCCTCGGGATCTTGGCAATACAGGAACCGACTAAACGGCAACGGAACATCCTAATTTCAGTCAAAAACGCTTCCTTCACACTAAACACCTTTTCTAGAATTTCCAATACGTTCCTACCCTCGCAAAACCGTTGCCGTTCTGGTTGATCGCTTTGTATTGCCTCCTATTTCGTCCATCGCTCTTCCTACTCCACGAAGGGAGAGGGTGCGTGGGAAACAAGGAAAACACAGAGAAGTTCTGCTCACCATCAGCCATTCACCGAATCACAGTATCACCATTCACGTACTTTGCAAGCCACTTCCTATCTGTGTCTTCTAATCCTACTCATCGATTTTACTAAAGTAACTCGCCTGCCAGTCACACGGCCTTCCATCTCTGCCTCCCACTCCTCGTCTCTCTCTTCCTCCTCCTTCTCCTCGTCTTCTTCCTCCTTCTTCACTTCTTCCTTCTTCACTGTCCATCCGCGGTTCTCCTCCCACTTCTCTCCCTCACCTTCTCCGTCATCGGCTCGCTCCCTCTTCACAATGCGCTCAGCCTTAAAGCAGAGTTCGAGTACGAAATATCGAATAACCAAGCAGTGAATTGAATAATATGACCTGGATATTAGTGTTTCGCCTATCAGAATCATTGAGTAATAATTTTAAAAAGTTATACGAATATAGGTAGCTGAAATTGACAACGAATATTTCCGAACAGCTAACCACCTCCTCTTCCTCCTCCTCTTCATCTTCGTCTTCCTCCTCCTCTCCATCATCCTCTTCCGCCTCCACCGCTTCGATCATTCTTCCGAGGAGGTTGAGGATCTGCAATATTTATGTTTCACTTAAGCATTATACCTAATAAATGAATATTCAAATTATGATCAGCCACATTAAATTCATACAAGCACCAAATAGTAAAGAAATATACGATCTACTCTATTTTTGTAGGCTTGTTTCCGTGCAAAATTATACGAAATGCAACGGAATGTCATTCATGCGAATGCTTTTCGGAACATTACTACTGTGACTCCAATTGTACAAAAAAATTAATAATATAAAATAAATTGATCTGTAATCATGATCTCTAATTTTAATTGATCTTTAATCACCTTTGCTTTGATTGGTGATATTCAATTGTATATAAAATTGCACAAACTGACTTCTCCTTCGTCTCCTCCGGCGCCTCCTTCATCTCCTCCATCATCTGCACCCTCATCATCACCGTCCACCTCCTCCTCATTCTGGGATAATATATAACATTATTATATCCAAAATCATTGTGCTGGATGGTCATTCCGTTCACCGCATAAACTAATCCACTCAAAAGACGAGCACGACTAGTGCTATTCCCAAGAAGCAACCAGCAACACTGCCATCGATAGCAAACCGCAGTCAAACTAAGACTGACTAATCAAGGTGAATATGATGAACTGGAATGAACTCACCGCCCTCCTCAATATCCTCCTCCAGTTTTCATCCAACCAGTCGTCCGCCTCCTGTAATACGCATTCAGATTACACAATCTGATGCAGAAGCATACATTACGTAAATGCACAGTTCAACGATTTTATTTTTTGGGAAATCGATGTCTAGACTCAATAGATTCTACCAGATAACTAGAATCAATACTGGCGCTTGCATGCAAGATATGATATCCGGAATCGAAAGGTCTCACGTCCTTCGAGGGGGCGAAGTAGTGCACCCTGGAGTAGTACCAGGGTGTGCCCCACTTCACCTCGCGAAGGCAGCCGTTGGTGAGACGGCCTGGTCCCTGAAAATTTGAGAAATTATTGCCAATTCACACCATGACTTGAAATATAAAATATTTTGAGCGTTCTACGCATTTGCAAATCTGCTCTGAATGCGCTGTGTTTCTAACCAGTATATAGAATAGATTTTCAATATTAAATTAACATATTATTATTCATAATCATTATTCCTATGTTTTACGCGACGTTGAACTGATCATTCTCATAGACCGATAATACACTGATTGTAGTTCAACCTAAATATTTCAGTTTCTCGAATTGTTTTCGATTCTCTGGCAAGTGCGAGAGCGCATGAACAGAAAATCCTACATTGCGACTCCACTGCTCGTTCTGGGTTGCTATAAATGGCACTTGTTTTCATTAGAGTTCTATCAATACTTATGGTGCACGATTGCTTCCCGTGCATCGAATGATACACCCATCACCATTCATGCACCGCCAAAAACTGCAAAACCCCTTCAGGGAAAAAATCGGACAATCGTTTCTTCAACGTTTTTTTAGACTCAGGATTACCTTCACTCTGCTCCTCTGGACCACCTCCAACTTCTGAGAGTCGGGGAACGGCCCCAGGTATTCAACGACGCTCCACGCCTGCAATCCAATGCGATAAGTACGATCGGATCGTTTTTTTTTGGATTTTAGGGAAGAGCAACCATTTTTCGAGAGTTCCTAAACGTCACATCATCGCATTCGAGAGTTTCTGACTGATCACGTTCGTGAGAACAATTCTAAGCCCACATTCACTAGGATGAACTCCATACATTGAATCAGGGGCTAATTAGATAGACTAATTAATCTAATTAGACTAATTAGATAGACAATTCAGAAAAAAAACAATCAATGCTGTCATTGAGGGTACATAAAATAGATATTAATTGATTATCAGTTCAATGGAAATTACTATACCTCCTCCAGCTTGCGCTTCTTGGCTGCAGCAGCCGCAGCAGCCGCACGTCTCTTGGGCGGCATTCTCCTGCTAATTAATGTGATTCACAGAGCAGATTAGTATCCTAGAGCTCTCACACGACATACTTTAAATAGAATGAGGTAGCAATAAGATTCACAAGGGGATTCAGAAGTTCAGAAGAGTGAGGAACATTTGAACAAGACTGCAGTTTAAATGTGAATGTTGATTGTACAGAACAACATGAAATTTCTGAAAAAAATATCATACCATCACAAGATACTGAGGAGAGAAATCATCAGTTCAACTCGTTGCACAAGAATCATTTACTGAACAAAAACTTCATTCATTGTTGGAACATGCGGCACTGTACAGACAACATCAATATACGAGTACATGCAAAAACATTGAACAGTCGATACGAGAAAAAAGAACAATCGATGTGAATTTAGAATTCAATCCGAAGGGGAAATAATATAATAGTAGATTGTATAACTAGATGATCCATTAACTAGTAGACGAGTGGCTTAGCTACTGCAGGTGGGGGTGCTTATGAAGCATTCTTCCGGTATTTTATTTCTTGAAACTTTCAGTGAAGAATTTGATAATCTGAGAATGATGATCTTGTCCTTTCAGAACTCTTATATTGGAACAGTCAGTGTAGAATCGTTCATCTCCGATTTTTTTAGAACTAGTGCATTATGTCGGGCATGCATTGATCGCTCGCATCATCGCTTATGACCACTGTTATCGAAATCTGGACATTTCTGGGCTGTGCAATTTTTAGACCTCTAGTTATCCCAAACGACCGCGTTCTCTGGTCGATGAGAGATCATCACGAAATGAGAGATCGCTCAGCTCAGGTGCATCACACCGAACATGGTCATTTAGAACTCTAAATTAATCTTTAGAGCATTTGGCAAAAGTTCCGATAAGAACACTTTCGAAAATAACTTATGTATTCCCCATTCTCAATATCTTTCTCTGATTGCATAGGGATTGCACAATCTCTTCCAAAATCATATGAGATATAAGAGCGTTATGATATGTCTACTAGGATATATTAAGTGCGTGCATCTAAGATAAACCAGTTGTCCACTGAATCTCTGTGTAGGATACAGCATCGTATTGGTACCACAACTGGCTTGTATAGTTCCAGCCCTCTATTTCCGGCTGAATTGTTTTTCAATTTGTGATTCCACTGAACGATTTCGGATTGCAAATGCAAAGTTTAAAAGTGAACAGTAGCTATTGACTAAAATACAAAATCAAATACACATCAATACAATAATATTTCCACAGAAGCAATATAGGAAATGATTCTCATCATGTTGAGTCTTTTTCCACTTCGATAATCTCCTTCCATTCTGGTTGCCAGCCGAGGTTCGACTATCAATCTCAGATTCTCCGCCAATTCAGCAGCCAGAATGGATACAATCGGTGCCATTCTTTCCCATTCAGCACGACATCTTCAACAATTAGATTAGACTTAACGCGTAGATACATTAGATACTCACTTATTCATTTCTTCTTCACTCTTCTTCCTCATTTCCTTCGTTTCTTACAGCTCCATCATATCAACTTTTCTATCTCTATTTCCATTTCTATCGCCATTCCCATCACTTCGTTGATTTCTCCGTCTGAAACATCAACGTATTCATTGCAATTCGTTTTCAATCGTCTCAAAATGTAAATGGTCGATGATCGATGGGACAACTTACAAGAGCCGTCAGATCACGTGGATTCAGGTTGATAATGCTCTCATTTCCATCCATTCCTTTATCTTCTTCCATTTCAATCTCCTTACTTGGTTCTTCTAAACATCAATTATTAATTTATTAAATATCCAGTCAATGCTACGATAAACACACAAGAGAAGAGTATCCAATTTTTCGTATGCATATCATTTCAGGAAGCGATACGGTGCTTCAGGTTCAAGGTTTCAATACAAAGAAGAAACTGATAATTCTCCAAGATATAAAGTTTGATATAATTTGTTCCTCTTTCTTTCAATTCATCTTCTCATCATTTCTCTTCATAGATTCTTCCGCTTCTTCCATTGTTCCTGCTCCCTTCTTCTGCAATTAGTCATAATTTTAATAAACGGTCCACCCCGTTATGTCATTCATCGGAAAAGCTTAGTATGAACTTCGGAAAAGCTTAGTTTGAACTTGATGAAGCTCAGCTAGTACACATGTATTAGCTTGTTCGGAAAGTTTCTTTCTTTTTCATTTCTTTATGTTGCATATCTTATCGATAGACAGATATCGATAGAAATTTTCTGCAGCATATTTTAAGATGTTGCGAGATTATATTCCAACTTCGACACTGAGCCACCATCTCTTAGAAAGAGAAAAACAAACAAATTTCGAAACCAGAGTACTCAATTTTTTTTCAATTTGAATGATTGATTCTCGGTTGCATTCTCCCCTGTTCAAGGCATCCATCTTTGAACTATGCCCTGTAAGATAGTAATAGGGAATGGAACGCTTGTTCATATAGGCACGAAATATCGGGGTTCCAATCAGAAACGGAGAAAAAATATGTTGAAAAATTTTGAAGGGCGAATGTCAAGACAATAATTTCA